>CM021105.1:78144801-78247914 GCA_007115665.2 Sequoiadendron giganteum
CTAACTAAAACTTTAAAAATCAAATTTAAAAACTAAACTAAAACTTTGAAAATCATATTTAAAAACTAATTAAAAAACCTAAACTAAAATTTTAAAAATCAGATTTAGAAACTAATTAAAAAGCTAAACTAAAGAAAACTAAATAATGTCAGTTGATGGCACAAGGTAGAAAAGTCTCTAAAAGATATAAATAAACAACAATACATATATAACCAAACCAGTGAATAGCCTAATTCACATCAGACTCACCATTTTGATGATGAAGGAAATAAAAAGCTAAGTATAAGCTTTATTTTGTCCCAACACCACACAATGGATCATTAACCTGTAAATGCTACAATGAAACAAACAAAAATACACAAAAGCATTAACAAGCCTATTTTAATCCATTGCTCTTCTATTCACAAGATTTTGTGAATTCAAAATCATGCTCTCAAAATTTTAGTACTTTGCAGAAAAAGCTATGTGAAATCAAGAATAAATTATTTCTGAAATAATAACATTTATGAAATTTCAAGAACAAGATTGAGTGAGTGTGAGAGATCCAAATGTGTTGAGAGACGAGAGTTATAAGCATTTCCATGAATGATTTCCCATTGTGAAATGAATGTGGGATTAGTTGTGTTAGTGTTTCTTAGATCAGATTAGACAATAAAGAACTCAATAGAATTGCAACATATAAGACAATGAACACAACAAGATACACTGGGAAAACCCTCCTCTTGAGGGAGAAAAACCCAACAAATGATCTCTTCTATAATGTAGAACAACTAGCAGAAATATGCTTACAACTCAGGCCCAACAATGGCCAATAAAGAATGTAGTGAGGTCGCACCTCTCCTAGATACACAAGATACAAATGAATGTCTTCTTCCTTGAAATCGGACTGCTGCTGCAAATGTGAATTCTACTCTTAATGATAAATGCGAACTTGCTTGATATTGAATAATTACAATGCCAAAGTGACCTTGTATATATACATCATTAGGCGCCTCTTGACTTAGGTCGGCCTTTCTTGGAATACAAAATAAAAGATAAATAATTAATATAACTTTAGGTCGGCTCAAGTTTAATACAAGGAAAAGGTCAGCTCTTGGTTATATAATAATTTGTCTTCTTCTTGGAAGTGCAGACCGAAGCTGCTATATAACATCAACACTCCCTCTCAGCTAGGGATGAACTTCCATCTGCACAAGACACATTATATTAGAATGAAAACAAAATAGAATATCACCTCAATGTGATATTAACCATTATGGCTACTTCCATAGATGGTATAAATAAAATCATCACGGATTCCCTCACGTGATGTTGTCATGGAGTCACACACATGACATCCACCATAGCTTCTCCCAGAGGGTGGAAACAAGGGCTTTCACCTCAAATCTCTCTCAATAGAGAATTGCATTATCAAGGGCTTACACCTCAACTCTCTCTCAGTAGAGAATTGCATTATCAAGGGCTTGCACCTCAACTCTCTCTCAATAGAGAATTGCATTATCAAGGGCTTACACCTCAACTCTCTCTCAGCAAAGAATTGCATTATCAAGGGCTTGCACCTCAACTCTCTCTTAGCAGAGAATTGCATTATCAAGGGCTTTCACCTCAACTCTCTCTCAACAGAGAATTGCATTATCAAGGGATTTCACCTCGAACTTCTCTCAAAGAAGAACTCATTAAACAAAGGAACACTGATACTGAGACTCCCTCTCGATCCTGGCTTCAGAGATTGCAAAGGAGACTTCTGGAGATGCACTCCCTCTAGCCATCAACTCAGTCCCTCTAGTGTTTACTCCCTCTTGATCATTTCTTTGGTTGACATGACTTCTTCACAAGATGCCTCAAGCTTTTCATCACTAAGTAATCTCTTATCATCTTCTTCCCCCTAAACCTGTCCAGGAAGCATTTTAGATAGAGATTACTAACAGTCCATAATTATCCAAAGAAATATCAAGATTAGAATTGTACAAGTTATATCATGAATGAAATTTTTCCAAAGATCTTATGCTAGTGAACACAACACAATTCAAGAGAATCTACTATCTCTCTTAATTACAAGATCCAAAGAATAAATAAATGATATAACTCAACAACCAAAGAATACTTATCTTTTTAACTATTCTGATAGGTCCAAATGCTGGACATAGTGTGATACGTTGTACTTGAGCTCAGATCAGTCTGTACCCTTCACAGTTTGAACACAATGACGACCTGAAAGGTACTTTGTCTTCGAGAGATATCTCCAGTCATCAATGTAGTCCAATGATTGCAAGCTATGACTCCAAGCTTGATCATTTCTCCATTCAGTATGACTTCGATATCCAATCTTTCCAGATGCAGGTTGCTTGATGCTTAGGTTATCTCAATGTTAGAGCATGAATTAATAACTACAAAATAATTCATGAACATTATTCAACCATGCAATACTTATCTCATGGATTTCAAAAATCTCCTAAGTAATAGATAATTAATTCATTAATCATGACATGTCTTTCTTTCAATTTCACAGAAGAGTTGATCTCAACAAAACAAAAGACAAACTTCACAAATTGGCATGATCCTACTTGCAATGAATAAATCTAAAGAATCTTATTACAGTGATCACTATTTACTAGTCACACATAATACTAAGTAAATAATGTCAGAAATGCATAACTCAACAAATTGAATTTTACCCTAGAACAGTAAATACAATCAAAAGCAAGGAATACTTATCTCTTAAATATTGTGAAGGGTGGACACCGTATGATATGTTGCTCTTGCGCTTAGTACACAACCTTCACAGCTTGAACATAGGCCCATGACTAGAGTAGAAATTCACTAGAATCATTTTGGGGAGAGATCTCAATCACATCCGCAAATGAAGCATGTTGATTAGGCCTGGTAGGACATTCCTTCGCATAGTGACCAAATTTGTCACATTTAAAGCATTGAACACGAGAGAGGTCCCATTTCTTCTTGAATGCAGGAGCACCATCTGATCCATTATCTCGATTCCTTTTAAAGAATCCTTTGTTCCAAACTTTTCCTTTCTTCGATGAATGAGAGGCGAGAACATGTAAATCTTCATTCTTTGAATTTTGACCAATGCCCCTTGTCGTTAGTCTTGACTCCTCTTGAATGCAGTCAATCCTCAATCGATCAAACTTGGGAAGTTCAGATCTTGCACTGATTCCTTGAATAAACGACTCCCATGAAAGCAGAAGACCATTGAGAGCAATCATGGTCAAATCCTTGTCATCAACAATATGACCAATGGTAGAGAGTTGATCTCTCAATTCGGAAATCTTCATGAAGTAGGTGATGACAAACTCTTCTTCTGCCATCTTAATGTGAAGTAGTTGTTGCTTCAAGGTTAGGGCACAACTGGTGTTGTTGATTTCGTACATCTCTTCGAATGTTTTGAACATCTCCCTTGTAGTATCCAACTTGAAGACAATCGAGACAATATGATCTTTGACGGAATCAACCAACACTTTCTTTGCCCTAGTATCTTTCTTTCTCCACTGCAACTTCTCTTCTTCCTCCTCAGGTTCAGGAACTTTTGTTTTCACGAACTCAGCTAAATCATTCTCTTCCAAAGTGAGCATGATTCTGAACCTCCATGATGTGTAGTTCGAAATCTCTTCGAGTCTATCCTCGATTTTCAGACCGTTCACCATCTTGAGAAATTTAGAAGATAGACTGAAAAAGAATAAAGTGAGTGTTGCAAACTAAATCTGATCATGATTTTTTTCACACCCGCTCTGATACCATGTTAGTGTTTCTTAGATCAAATTAGACAATAAAGAATTCAATAGAATTGCAACATATAAGACAATGAACACAACAAGATACCCTGGGAAAACCCTCCTCTTGAGGGAGAAAAACCCAACAAATGATCTCTTCTATAATGTAGAACAACTAGCAGAAATCTGCTTACAACTCAGGCCCAGCAATGGCCAATAAAGAATGTAGTGAGGTCGCACCTCTCCTAGATACACAAGATACAAATGAATGTCTTCTTCCTTGAAATCAGACTGCTGCTGCAAATGCGAATTCTGCTCTTAATGATAAATGCAAACTTGCTTGATATTGAATAATTACAATGCCAAAGTGACCTTGTATATATACGTCATTAGGCGCCTCTTGACTTAGGTCGGCCTTTCTTGGAATACAAAATAAAAGATAAATAATTAATATAACTTTAGGTCGGCTCAGGTTTGATACAAGGAAAAGGTCGGCTCTTGGTTATATAATAATTTGTCTTCTTCTTGGAAGTGTAGACTGAAGCTGCTATATAACATCAACAAGTTGAAGGTAGTTAGAAATAGATTTATCCCACATTGGTTGAGTGGATGAAATGGATGTGAGATGAGAGGATAAATATGATATAGCATGGTTGTGAAATAAGATGAAATGATGCAAGGAAATGATAATATAATATGATGAGATATTAAAGACTGAATAAAATGAGAATATAATAAAAATGGAATGTAATTAATAATCCAATAATATGATAAATGAAATATAATGAAAAGTGATGAATACCATAAAGTATGAAATAATGATAGAATAACAAATGGAAATAATAGAGTGATGTATGATTGTAAATATGATATTAGGGAAATTTTATGAGGAAACATTAGGTAAAATTTTGTGTCTACACCAGTCAACCCACTCTCTATCAAAATCAAAAGCTAAGAGAACCTTCTACAAAAAGTCCCATTTGACTCTATCATAGGATTTTGCAATATCCAACTTGATAAACATAGCCTTCTCCTTAGAGACTGCCATAGAATGAATAGACTCAGTAGCAATAACAACCCCATCTAGAATTTGTCTACTTGCCACAAACCCCCTCTGCTCATTGGAAATCAAAGAATTGAGCCAAGGCTTCAGTCTTTTCGCAATTAGCTCAGTAATGATCTTATAAGCCACATTATAAAGGGGAATGTGGCAAAACTGATCCAAGGAACAAGCCCCTTCCTTTTTCAAAATAAGAGCCAAAAAAGTGGAGTTCATGGCCTTCAACATTTTTTTATTCCTCTGAGATTCTTGAACAACCTCCAAGAGATCCTCCTTAGCAATATCCCAAAAGACGATAGAATTCAGTAGGAAAACCATCAGGGCCAAGGGCTTTACCTTTTTTATTTGAAACACAATAGTCTTTAGTTCCTACAAGGAGATGGGTCATAAAAGATCCTCGTTCATATCATGAGACACCAAAGAAAGAATACAAGCCAAAATAGAATTTTCAACACTCACAAGGGGAGAATCCTCAGTAAAAAGAGTTGAAAAGAAATGAGCAGCCTCTTTGGAAAAGTAAGCTTGAGAAGAAAGTTGAACTCCCTCAGAATAAATAAGAGAACTGATAAGATTACCATTTCTCCTAATAGCAATAAAGTGGTCAAAGAAGGCAGTATTTCTGTCCCCCTCCTGAAGCCAATCCATATGAGACTTTTGCTTCTAAAAAATCTCCTCCCTCAGCTCCCATTCATCAAGAGCCTTAGCTGCCCTAGTGTCTTCCCTACACAACTCGACTGTGAGACCAAGATCTCGAATCTGACGAGTGATAGAATCCAAATGAGCTTGAGTTGACAACTTGTTCTGGTGAAGATTCCCAAAAAATTGCATATTCCACTTCTTGAGTCTATATTTCACAAATTGCAATCTCTTGACAAAGGAATACATAGTTGTACCAAGAGTAGGTTTCCCCATACTCCACCAATCAATTGATAGATCATGGAGAGAAGGATCTCGTAGCCACATAAGTTGGAACTTGAAAGAGGGATTTTTATGGGCTCTGAAAGGAACAATAGAAAGTTTAATTAGTTAATGATTCAAACCTCACCAATCCAAAATCTCAAAGCTGATAGACCAACTATCCACAACCCAAAAACAGGAGACAAGAAACCTGTCCAGTCTCTCAGAAATAGCAGCATCGCCACACCTTCAATTATTCCAAGTGAAGATGTCATTATCAGGTTTCACATCAATAATATTTATACTAATCATGTTGTTTATAAGAAGTAACACAATAGGGTCCATTATAAGATTTTACCAGAAAATCGCATTTGACTTGTCGAAATGCATTCGTTAAATTATGTGACACGTTTGTAAAACTGAACCGCATTTGCTTGTCAATAGAAAATCTATAATTCGCCATCACAGTCTAAAACCAAACAATCATCTTAATCTCTATTTTTTAGAGTTGACCTTGGACAAAAACTTGAAGATTGCTCAAACTTTGCATCTTTTAGGTGTCATTTAGTTTTAGTGATATACCTCTTAGTTACAAAACTTAGTTGCATATTAAGATTTACGCATATCTTAGAATAGGCCAACTTTCTGTACTTTAGACAAACCCATGCTTTGACAATCATTGTCATTGAACCTAGTAAATTTTCAACAATATCTTTTGTCCTACTTGTGAATATTTCCAGTTCATCAATCTAGATTAGGAGTTCACCTTATCATTTGGTCCTAGTCCTACATCAGGTTCCTTGACAAAGTTAATCATAGCCTTGGTTAAGCTATAGGTGGTAGGCAACCTCCTATTAGAATCATTTAGAGTCAATTACTTTACAATTTTGCATATTGTCATCTCAGCATAATATCATTTTAGACATCCTTTTTTTGCCAAAAAAATACCAAAAAAATAGGAACATTCATTTATTATATTAGAAAATCGCAAAAACATAGACAAGATCAGATCATTTTAGACATAGTTTTGCATTCCCCCATATTGAACAACCTTTTTCATGGTCGAAACAAAGTCTAAAAAGAAACATAGAGAAATGGATGACTCATAGGACTTCATCAATCCCTTCGCGAACCAACCATCAGGGACATAAAGACCTCACAAAACCTTGCTTGAAAAATTTGTCGCTAGAGACACACATGGAAAATTTTATGTAGAAGACGTAGACGGTGTTGTTCAAGATCCTGAATTTGCATTTTTATGGATGAGTGTTTGGCAAATGATCCTCAAAGATACCTGGCTAAGCTACTAGTAGAAGGTGCCACACTACCTCCAGGATTTGACATCCACAAACTAAAGCCTTCATCTACACAAGCAATGCAAACTATGACATCGAGTGTCTTTATTCCTCAGATTACCGCAACAATACCAATTGACATACCCACCCAAACTACATCAATTTTAAACACAACACCATTTGGTATAACACAAGGCCTAACACTTATTGTGAGAGCATCCTTGTAATGCCCCGCCAAGTAACTTTAAAGAAAATTGCAATTAACATCATAAGCGAACCAATTTTTTTTATAAAGTGCATTTAACATACACATTCACTTACTTATTAACAACAACCTCTAAGGCTACAAGGTTAGGATTACTTAAACCCACACATACAAATTACATATAACCATAGCATTATAAATTTTATGAAATAAACATCATACATCATAAGAATACCACATAACATAATAAGATAATCAACCGAGATACAATCTCATAATCATTATCTTTATCCAATAGTTACATCACCCATTCCCAAAATGAGACAATAGTACAAATGTATTACAGTTACATAACTCCACCTCATAATAATGAGAGATGAATAACTGATACATAATGAGATATTACAATGCAAAGAATTACAACAAGAACCGCGAGCTGTCCATCTGGATGTCTCGCCACCAAGTACTGAAGATAGATGGGGACCCAACGGTTTTGGTGCATGTTCCACCCAACCAAGTGGTACCTGAAGGCCCACCCCCATGCTAGGAGATAGTAGCAAAGTAACATGGACAAAGATCTACAATCCACTAACCAAAGGCAGATTCATACCGACTCAAATTGACATAACCAAATAAATGTCATAATAAGTACAAATTTAGTTCAACTCAAGTACAACACAAGTACAACTCAAGTACAACTCAAACATCACTGACATAGGTCATATTGCTTCCAGACATCATAATAAATCAAGTATGTTCAGAGAACCATACACATAAAACAAAACCAACTGTTGTCCTAGATAGAGTGCCATCGCAAGGTTTGTCATGAGATCTCCTCTGGGCATCCTTCATAGGCTCTGGTAATCCTAGTGGCCTCAACCGAATCCCGACACTCATACTCATTCATGCAGCATCAACTACCTCTCGTAAGGACAAGATAGTTGATTTTTCCATTCCAGGCCTTCTCACTCATCCCAAGTCTAAACGAGCCCTTGTGCCTATGAGTGAGGATTAAATTATCTTGATTAGTGTGAACTGCATCCTAATTATCTAAGTACATTAATTTAATTATCACTTGATTAATTCACTTCTGAAGGTTACCCAGTTTACCTTTTTGGGCTCCGACCCCTAACAAAAACTACTATTCTATTCGACAACACACACCCAAACAATCCACCAAGGGAAACACAAGTGCATACAAACTAGACATCAAAACCACTCCAACACAAGGAGGATACAAATGATAGAACTCACTCCAAACATCTTGGAGGCAACAAACACATAGTCCACTCCTTTCACAGGAGGTACAAAACATCCCCGTTCATGGAAACTGGGTAAAACTGAAAAGACACCCCACACTACCCAAGGGAAAACAACTGGATGACATAAAGGTTCAACAACCCTCATTCTCTAAGTTTTTCTGGAAGACTTATAATTTAGAACTAACACTAAATCCCAAAACCAACAATGCAACTTGACGACATAGCAACAAAAACATTCAAGTCATTAATCAAATATAATATTTGGATTTCCTAAATCCATACTTATTCAATAGGTAGTGTTGACAAAGTCAAAGACACGATAACTAGATCATCTAAAATAATCATAACCCCTATTTCCCTTTTCATTATTGGAAATCTAAAACAATTAAACTTACTTCTCTTTACTGAATACAGAGAATTAAATCTTTTAAGATAATCATGAGGAAGATACTACTTTTGGATATACTAAATCCATAATTCTTTCATAATCCAATCACAATGATTCAATTAATCTAAATAGAAATTAATAAATAACATAATTGATTGCCTCATCAATAAAACAATTTCTTAATTTACTTTTAAATCGACACAAATCCATGCAAGTAAACTCTTTCCATTTCCTAACCAAATCTTACATTTCATTCAATTTCCTATTTAGAACATGCAATCACTTTAATATAATAAAATATCGTTTCTCTACCCATTTACCTATATACACTAATCAATCTATTTTAAATCTCTATTCAATAATATATTGCATACATCTTATTAAAATCAAATACGATAATGAATTTACCCTTAACATATTTTTATATGCTCCATATTATATATACACCAAACATATATATTAATAAACTCAATTATATAGATTTTTTAATATTCCAATCACAACGATTAATTTGCTCTATGGAAATAAAACATAATAACTATTGCCCTTTCAAAATTAATTGAAAAAAAAACTAAATAAGTGCCTTTATAATAAATGATAGACTAGTTCAAATAATTTAAGTCGAATCCATTGTTTTCCTTTAAAACTAACATAAATCTTCTACAATAATTCTTTTCAATTTCCTAACCCAAACCTTATATTTCTTCTAGTTTTCCAACAACACCCTATGTTAATCTCATCTAAAAGTTTCCCTTTCCAAACTCTTATTACATACATCCATTTATTCAAACCATAAAATATACATTCTCAACAAATAAATTGTTCAAATAGAAAATGATTAAATTAAAATAATTAATTGTGTCTTCATAATAATCAATTCCTGAATTTATTTTTAAAACAACACGATTCCATGCACTACCAAGAGAATTCACAACAGGTTGACATCATAACGACAACCCTCACAAACAACAGACCATCTGGAAGACTTATAAACTAACAAGTATTCAACCCATTTTCAAAGCATAAACACGAAAGACATAATTATTGAAGGCAATAGAATAAACTACATTTGGATACTCTAAATCCATTTTTCATTTCATTACGTAATTCATTATATCGATAAAACTGAATTAAGAATTCATCTTTTCAGATAAGGGAGAAATTACACTAATATTTTATTCTTTAATTACTCTTAACAAAATAAGTATTTTCAACTATAACTCAAAACATTTCGCTTTAAATTAAATAACCAATTGCCCTTGCAAATTAAACCATTATAAAATTAATCAAATTAACATTTGGTCTCTTCCATAACTTATTGTGTTAAAATAAGATCAATATTTGGACTATAACCCAATATCATATATATATTTTTCCAATTAAATCAAATTAATAATTGGACCTTTTACACATGAATTTAAATTCCACAATTAAATTTTAAATTATGCATTCTTTAAATCAAATATTTAACTCCAATTAAACTTTAACATATCATTTTAAAATTAAAAATAATTTTCCTATCCGTTTATAATTTTAATTCCACTAATCTAATATACAAATTTTATTTAAAATAATATAAATAAATATAATACTTTAATATTATAAATTATAATATAGAATATTATTAAATAATATTTTAATATTATAATAACAATACACATAATATTAATATTTATAAATATCAATTTATTATTATTTTATTATTAGAGCAGTCATGGGAAAATAACTTAACAGCAGTCTCATATTTCAAGCATAACTCAAAAACTACGATCTGGGTATTTGCGATTTTTTGACAGCGATAAGAAAATTTCAAGGTGCAGAAAACTTTTAAATTTCCTGACAACTCAGTTTGTGTAAGTGGAGTTATACGCGACGCAACCAGACCATTTTACCATGAAAAATATAACTACCTTGCAGATTTTAAAATCTGATTTTTAATAATAAACAGAAGGTTTCATTTTCTAAAAAAAAACATTCTAAATGCTTCGTTCAATCTTTATGTTTGATTCCAATAACAAAATAATCGATTTCCTCAAATAATTTAAATTCAACTAAGGTTTTCACAATTTTCACTCAAGAATTTTCACAAAGCAAAAGCTGTAAATTTATTTGACTCTTTTCTTCTAATAGTAAATTTATTTTCTAAAATAGATTTAACAAACAAATCTCTAATCACTACTATTTAAAATTAACCAAGAACAATAAAACACAAAGAGGAAAACCTGGTTCAAGAAGCTACAGGAAGAGATGAATTTCTGATGCAAGCCTCCTCCAAAGATTTCCTGAATTTTTTTCAATCTTCTAATGAATCCAATCCAAAACTCAATAAATGCAAACAATCTTTCCTCCAATCAATTCAACAATCAAAAATTTTCTTCAAACCCTTATTTGTGCAAATTTTTCCAAAATTTCTTTTCTGCTGTAAAAGTGAATTTTTCTAAAAGCTTTATCCCCAAAATTAAAACATGTATTCTTTATAAATCAAAAATACCTAATACAACCCTAATTCACATTATATGCAAATTAGATATTAATTTCAATTTTTAAAACCCTAATTCATATTGCATGCAAATTAGATATTAATTTCAATTCTAATTTTCGAAAACCCACTTTCAATTTGAAATGCAATTTCAAATAATAAATTAATTTCCAAAGTTGAAACTCATTTCCCAAGTAAACATTTAATTACAATTTCTAATTTAATTCTCACAAGTTGAAATTAAATTCCAAAATTAATTTTAAGTTTTTTATTTCCCTTCCATTCTCTTGCATCACGTTTAATTAATTAATTTAATTATTTAATAACTAAATTCAACCCCCATTGGATTAAATTTAATTAATTAAATAAATTAAATATAATTAATTAATTTAAATATAAACTTTTATCCACATTGCATTATTTAAATTAAATAACCATCAACATGATTTAAATGCAATTATTTTAAATATCTATTTCCAAATCAAGAATCCTTCAGAGTTAAATAACATTAAAGCAAGGCAGACAATGACTCGACAAACACGACTAACGACACACTAAGGGTAGGGTGTAAATTTAACACATGTTACCTAGTTACTATCTCTTGTTCAACTTAACCGTTGGATCGACACGCTCAAACTTGTGAAACCAGGTGGAGTCGATGTTATGTACCTGCAATCCTACAACCAAGTAAACAACATCATACAATATATCCAGCATATAATACACACCGTAAAGAAGGAATTACGGATTCGCAGGGCACTCGCAAGCAATTGATGCGAACCCGTCTTCTTCACCAATACACTCATCGAAACTGACACTTCCATCATAATTCCAATAATCTCATAATAACATATCATGTTAACTCTACAACATCATTAATCCATAATGCATGTGAAACAATAATCAGATAACCACATCCCACAATAATAGTTGTCGCTCAATAGTAGAGATCAAAACATCATAACAAAATGTATCCATTATCAAAGTAACTACAACCAAACATCGTATAAAACAAACCAAACAAGAAGCAAAACGGAGGGGTATTACAATCCTCATCAAATCCCCTTTGGCACAAACACCAAAATTAGAAGACCCAAAATTGGCACAAACACAACATAGGCTATACCACATCAACACCAATACTACCAATCAACACATAGGGGTTACACAAAAATGACATATTCCTATACTGAATCAAAATATCTTGTCAGGACATATTCCCACACCAAATCAAAATTCGTTGCAGAATATTGCATTTCTGAACACTTACATCAATCCAAACAATGCAACCAACATGTCTTTAACACAAGTAGATGTTCTCCAAAATCAAATGCAACCTCTCCAACAACAAATGGACACTATTTCAATGTCAGGCAAACAAACCATTTCAGCGCAATATTTATGTCCATGTCCTTTTGACAAAGCGCTATACATGACACCCTTCCCACACAGATACATTATACCAAATTTTCCTAAGTATAATGGGAAGAGGAATCCTCTAGAACACATTACAGAATTTTCCACAACATGCATGGACTTCTCGTATGACCACATACCTTATGAGACTTTTTCCGTGAACCCTTGTTGGTATAGCATTGGAATGGTTCTCTAAACTTCCATATGGCATAAAATCATGGGGAGAATTAGCCAAAAAATTTGTGGAACACTTTGCCTTCAATGTAGACAATGAAATCACGATAACTACCTTATGTCATACCATGCAAGAAGATGGAGAAAACTTACCCACCTTCTTCTAGAGATGGAGGAGTTTAGCTAGTCATTGTCTTATTGAGATACTAGAGAAACAAAAAGTCACAATATTTCTTGAAAATCTTCATCCAAAATTGCGAAGTGACTTATGAGTACATTGTCGTACCTCTTTTCTGGACTTAGTGCAAAAAGGCATAATACTTGAGAAAGCTCTCATTGACAAAGGGGAAATTAATACACCAAGTAGGAATCCAGTTGTTCAACACCAAAACGCTCCCAATGATAGAAACAAATTTTGGTCCAGAAACAAAAATGTAGCTAATGACGGTATTGTTGATGCTAAGACCCTACACGCAGGACTTGTCATCACACTTAGAGGTTATAATCCATCTCATGACATGCTTAACGATACTGATCAAACCACCAACTTTGTCCAAAATTCACAACAACGACCATACAAGAGATTTTCTAAACATGAGTTTACCCCCTTGGGGGAACCAATCGAGACAATTTACAAAGAACTGATTAAACATAAATTCATAAAACCTCTGGAGCCAAAATAGTATGATCCTGATCAGTTTAAACCTTCAAGGTGGGATGGAAACGCCTATTGTGTGTACCATCAAACTAAGGGACATAACCTACAATAATGCCGACAACTAAAGAACAACATACAAGATTTTGTTGGAGATGGAACCATAGAAGTCAATGGACAAAAACACAAGAAAAATAGTGATCACAAGGTCTTCATAGATCCATTACATGATCATGCGAAAGGAAAGGCCCCAGTTCGGGAACTAAGACTAATGCCTCGACTAACTATGCAAATACCAAGTACGATTATGGAAAAGGTACAATCATAAATCACATCTGAGCTACTAATGAAAATATCCATACCATTACCATAAAGAAGCATCCTAAATGTGTTGTCAATACACGCAAAACTAAGATAACCCTTCCAGGTCCTTCATCAAAGACACCACAACAGTCTTCCATGCCTAAGTATAATTACTTGACCAGTTGGGGAAGACCCCAACACAAATATCCATCTTGGAACTGTTGACCATATCACCTGATCATCAAGCCATTCTAGACAAAGCTTTACAAAACACAACTGTCCCTACCAACTTAGATGTCAATTGTTTCAAATAAATAGTAGGATACTTAACTAATTCACATCATGACACATTCTCTCAACATGATTATTCAACTAAAAAGACCAACCATAACGACCCACTACACCTTGAATTTCTTGTCCATCGAACCAAATTCAGACGAGTCTTGGTAGATGGAGGAGCATGGTTAAATCTTTGTACCTTGAAATTGTTTTAAGGCATTAGGTTTCTCAGAAGCATGTGTGGACACCACTTAGATTATAGTCATTAAGGCATACGATGATGAGGAAAGATCATCTAAAGGAATTGTAACACTCCATATCAGAATTGGCCCCGCGGTTATGGACACAAGTTTCCAAGTCTGGGATCTGTAATGTCACAGAATTGCACCTAGGGGCAATTCCACATTTTTGCATCTTGCCTATCATTGATGACACCTTATAAACATTAATGGAAAAATCCCATGAGTCGTAATTTCACAACTCTGACTCCATGAGGACACATGGCGAGATGAAAGAAACCTGACAAGGTGTTTCTTGAAAATACAGACTTTGGACACCTGCGCGACGTGTAGACGTCCGCACGACACACTAACATTCTAGCGGTTTTTTGAGTTTGAAATGGTGAATCTAGAAGCTTGACCCTAGCAACACGTGTCCAGATCGTTAGGTCTCGAGTGAAATGGCTCTATGTTGCCCTTGCATGCATTAAAAACTCCTTTTTGCCCTCATTTTGGGGTTGGAAGCCATCAATTCAAGAATTCTCACCACTTGCTCTAGTCTTGGGTAAGCTTCACCCTTGAGTAGCAACACTTCTATTAGGGAAGCCATGATAGACTGAGGTCCCTCCAGTAGCTACCAGCTCTCAAGCAAGCACATCATGATGTGCCTATGTGCTCCGGAAGAGGGGCTTGGCCTGTGGGTAATGCTCTCTCTCCTCTCTTTTTCGTACTAGTTTATTTACTACTTTGTGGTGTGGGCTCTACTTTGAAGTGGGATTTGTTTTCACCACACACTTCTTTTACTTTCTTTACACTCTTTTCCAAACCTGGTTGTCCATGGAGGTGGGAACACCAATATGGGGGTCTAACTGAGGCAAGCCCCTATATAGCCCCAACCTTTTCCCCTTGATCTTTTGTGTGTAGCTTACAAACGAGGGCTTGGACTAGAGATTCGCACACACAAAGGTGATCTTGTTTCGAGTTCCCTTGTATTTTCCTTCAGTTCTTAACTTTTTGTCGATTATCTGATTTTTCAAGTCATGTAATTTGAGTCCAGTAATAAGACTCTATTATGTGTCCCTGAGCTCCTAAGTTCTCCACGACTTAGGACGCCAATGCGTCTTGAGGACGACAGCGTGGCGCGTTGGCATCCTAGAACTGCGCTGACGTATTTTGGCCAAGAGCTTCTCAACTAGGGATAAAAACCTAAAAGTCTTATTCTCTCAGATCCTAAACTCATTTTCTCAATCCTCTTCGTGACTCCATTGATCTATTCAATTTTGAGGTGTATAAGGGTAGTTCGTTCCCTGTGATCTCTTTAGAAGAAAGAGACTCGTGTGTAGTGAATCCCTCTTATATCACATGATCTCACCCTTCCCTATAATATTTTATTGGGTAGACCTTGGATACACGCTATGAAAGTCATACCTTCCACGTACCATTAGTGTCTTAAATTCTCGTACAATGGCACAAAGATCATAATTGATGGTGATCCAAATCCTTTCCAATATTGTACAAGCCTACATGAAATACCACAACGACGGGTGTTGGTCAATCAAGAGGCTTCATCCTCCACCTTACCCTATATGTTGATCCATCAACTCTCACCAAGTCCATTGCATCACAACCACCGTCATCCACTCCTAAAGTTGAGATCCAAGATAAGGGTTGCGAAGAATATCACATGAAAGCATCCTATTGTGTCAACCAGTTGGTTCCTCCCAAGTCATACAGTTTACCCACAGTAAATAGGAAATATTCAATTATCACAATATATGTTCCTCCTACGATGACATTCACAAAATGGGGAGAGTTAAGTAAAGAAGCTATGGACCAAGAATATGTCACGTCCTGGTTATATAATGAAAATGAAAACCCTCCATTGTCTATTCAAATATCTAAAGATCAATATGGAAAAGGCTTCATGATAATGCAAAAGGAAGGATATGACAGACATAGTGGGTTAGGGTTACATCGGGATGGAAGGGTTGAACTGATCATTGTCTCACAATGACCAAAAGGCTTAGGGCTAGGGTTTCAACCAATTAGAATTGGCATACCTAGTACTTCGTTACCATCACAAGAGGAATTAAGTGCTTCTGAAGACATTGATATATGCCACGAACCATTTGACCCGTTCTACTGTGACTCCCCTGACTCAAACAAATATGAATGGGATTCCCTTTCTTCCACCAGCATAATGGACCTAGATAATTTATTTGGGGAACTTGGCCAAATGCTAAATGCCTTGCCAAAATCAATTGAGTCTTGTCCTAAAAATTCCTTGTCAAAAGAAGAATGGCTTAAGCTTTATTATTGGGAAACCCTTGATCTTGCCTCTTGGGCACCCAACAAACCATCTTCTGATGACCTATCCCTTATTGTACTCCCACCCTAGAGTTTACCTATTCCTAGGAAAAAGAACAAAAAGGAATTAGTCCAAAAATTTTGTGACGATGTCAACCACTCTATCCTCACCTTGTAAGCTTCTACATTTGATAACTCTGATTATGGCATGCCCCTCATATATCCCCAAGTAATCGATTGGGATCAACAAGGCACACCCATCTTAGACATATTTGAGAATGACGAAGCGATAGTTGAGTTCATGGGATTGAGAGAAGGCATACCTAGAAGTGATCATAAAGCTAGCTTTACCATAGATTTGGATAACATGGCATATTTTGGGGATTTTGTTCACACCTTCAGTCCCAAAAATGAAAACAAAAAGAAAAACAATGAAAATGACAAGTCCCTAGGTGAAAACCAAAAGGCACCTTTGGACGAAGAAATAGTAAAAATAAAGGGCACATCCAAGGGAAAAAACCTCTCTAAGGCACCCAAGGATGGAGGTTTTAACATTCTCCCAGTTGCTTAGGAAAATTCACCAATGTTAGTTGAAGAATCTGTTGAGATCAACATAAATACTGAAGAAAATCTTGGAGTAATTTACTTTCCAACATCTTTGACAAGGATAGAGCAACCAGAGTTTCAAAACTTCTTTACAAAAGGACAAATAAACTTTGCATGGTCATATGCCATCATACCTGGGTTGGATCCAGACCTCATATTGCATCATCTACCATTACAGCCAGGTGTTAAGCCCGTCAAATAGAAGTTAAGAAATATGCATCCACAAATCGCTCTACTAGTCAAAGCTGAACTTAAGAAACTATTGGATGTCGGATTCATAAGATCCATAGACTATGTATAATGGATTTCAAATCTTGTGCCAGTTACTAAACCATCTAGGGTCATCCACATTGGTATAGACTTCAAAGATATCAACAAGGCATGCCCTAAGGATGACATCCCTTTGCCGACATTGACATGATAGTGGACCTTACAACAAGATATGAGATGCTATCCCTCGTGGATGGTTTCTTCGGGTATAATCAAATCAAAATCGCAGTTGAAGACCAACACAAGACAACTTTTACATGTCCATGGGGAGCATATTGTTGGAATGTCCTTTCTTTTGGCCTCAAAAATGTTGGAGTTACATATCAACGTGTAATGATGACTATACTCCATGACCTTGTGCATGCTTTCATGGAAGACTATGTTGACGATCTAATAGCCAAATCATTGACAAGAGCAGATCATTTAAAAGTCTTAGACAAGATATTCCAAAGACTAGAAAATTAAAAAGTAAGGCTAAATCTAAAAAAGAGTCTTTGGCGTTAAATCAGGAAAACTTCTAGGATGCATCATTTCTAGACGAGGCATTGAAGTGGATCTCGAAAAAGTAAGAGCTATAATGTGCATGCCTCCACCAGCTAACATCAGTCAGCTAAGAACACTACAAGGGAGACTATAGTCTATCAGACTCTTCAAAGTACAACTAATAGACAAGATACATTTGTTCCAAAATTTTCTCAAGAAGGGCATACCATTTTTATAGACACCCAAATGCCGAGAAGCTTTTTAAAATATCAAGGATTGTCTTCTTACACCACCTGTGTTAATGCCACCTATAGATACCCGACCCTTGATACTCTATATTTCAGTAACTCAATTAGCACTAGGAGCCTTACTTGCACAAAATGATGATGAAGGTCATGAAAGGGTAGTATACTATATCAGCCATACTTTGGTGGGATATGAACTAAGCTACAATAACATAGAACGTGCTTGTCTTGTAGTAGTTTTTGCTTCTCAAACAATTAGGCACTATATGCTAAACTGCCAAACCATGTTGGTCTCCAAGATAGATCTGTTGAAATATCTCCTAAGTAAAGCATCACTAACAAGCCGATTGGCTAAATCGGTAATGATACTCAGTGAATATGACATCTACTATGTGGAAAGAAAAGCAACAAAAGGGAAAGTAATTGTTGATCAGTTGGCAAACGCACCAATTTAGGTCGACCATCATTTAGTTGTAGATTTTCCTAACGAGTTCATCTTCACCATTGACAAAATAACTACATGGTAATTATACTTTGACGAGTCTCACAATAATCGTGGTTCAAGAGCAGATATACTATTTTTTACACCACTAGGAGACACTGTTCCTAAGTCATTTTGAATTATGTTCCCTTGCACAAACAACATAGCGAAATATGAAGCCCTTGTGACAAGATTAAAAATAGTAGTCCAATGGAAGATATTCATTTTCCAAGTACCCAAAGAAGGAATGCAACCTAAGATAACCTTTTAAACTCTCATATTATTGTAGGTTCACTTTTCTTAAAATCAAGGAAGAGAAATGATAAATAAATTCTTTATTATTCTGTTAAAATAATAAAAATTGAATTCCTTAAGAAGAGGCAATAAATGTTATAGCATTACTACTTCTCCTTTCTTTAATTGAATTGAGGAAAAAGGAGGTATTTTGATCCCCATCTAGGAGCTAATTAATCTTTGATATCTACTTTCAAAAAATATCCTCCCAACATTTATATTCATCAAGCTCTTTATAAAAAGAGGACTCATAGAAATTGTTCCCTAGTCATACCAAACTCTTTGATTTGAAAAATAACATTTAATCTTTCACCTATTCTTCTTTCAAACAAATTACCAAAACCAGAATTCTCCATCATTTAAGCTTGAATATAACAAATTGAATTCTTCAAACAAAAAAATGTTGTAGTACCAAAAGGGGGCCTTCCCTCCAGCCACCATACTACCATATTCTTATAGCTCAATCACAAAGCCACATTAACTAAAACATGAATGAGTGATTATTTATGATAGAGAAAAGAGATGAAGATAGCTTGGTGGGCCAATAATCAAATCCCTTCCATGATAGAATTTTAACAGTAATCTAATTATCCATAATCCAATAATAAAAACTAATTAGTTTTCCAACTAATGTGAATTATTTTTGCATTAAATACATTACAATAAGGCTTAAAACATAAGGGAAACATGCATAATTATGTAGTTTTCACCAAATTATAAATAATAAGTACTCAATTTGTGATAAAAAAATTACACTCCTTCGATGTTAATATAGACCAATTAAACAAAAGCACACGAGTGTCCAAAATTAAATGAATACTAATTATATTTTGTGATTGAGACAAGCAAATGCTAATGTTAATGTGGAAATGAATGTTCGAACATAACAAACAATAATAGACATTATAAATGTCAAATGTATAGAAATATAGATAGATATAGATAAGAGATGGTTGAATATAAAAAGATATGCAAATAAAGAACAAAAATGAAAAAATAAAACTAATTTTATAAAAGATATGTTTATTGATATATAATTATATTGAATCACTCCAAAAAAGTCCACAACTAAATAAAAATAATGCATCCCACTCACAAGATGCACAACCCTACAAAACTAAAATTAAAACTAGCTTATCTATCTTATTAAATAATCTATATAAATAATGACAAGAGATATATCTTTTTGAAAAGTAAAGTATTATTATATATTAAATAATTAAATTTATTTTAACAAAGTTTATAAAAATATAGTATATTATAGTTAATATATTCTATTGGACAAATAATCATTTAATTATGATTATATTATTAAAACCATAAGTCTATCTCTAAATAAATAAAATAATGTATTAAGTAATTATTATCATACTTGAATTATTATTAAATGATATAATTTTTTAGTTATATTATATAGTAGATTTAAAACATCAATTGTATTGTTGTAATAAATTTAGTTGTCTATATTGTATAATTTATAATATTAAAATTTATTTTATGTGATTATCTTACGATTGTATTATTATATTAGATTTATATTTTTATACTATTTGTGAAGCAAAATTTGCCTTAGTCTTTTGATTTTTGGCTTTAGGATGATCTACACAAAAGAAAAATTGGTTCCAAAAGGCGCACAATGTGCCACATGGTGGATGCGCGGGTTTTATTTATTGCTTTCCTTTTGGGGGAATTTCGGGCCATGTGTTAGCTCAGCGAAGATTTTCTCAAAGACAATTTTCACAAATCTGAGAATACCCGACCGCTCGACATGCCATCTCTTCGTTGCAAATAGGATGTGCTTTAAGGAGCCTTCTCTTTGGAATTTTTTGGAGCGTGCTTTTTCTTTGGTTTTCAGGAGGAAGATTTAAGTCGGTGCCGCCAAGCCATGTGATTGGTCAACAAGACTTTTTCCAGGTTGTTTTCTAGGATTCAAGCATTTATGGAGGGCAATCTCGCTAAATATCTGAGGGATATTAATGCAGTAGTTGAGAGTTGATGAGCGAATATTGTCACAACCTAATTAAATATCTATGATCAAATTGTGGGCTATCAGGTGCAAACATCTGACAGTAATTACTTTTGGGTAGAGGCGGTGTTTCTCTCTCCTTTAAGCTATAAATTTGAGGTGGCAATAGAAGAAAAGGGTTCCTTAAGTTTTCCCTTTTGGAAATAAATTATTTAGTTTTCCTTAGTTATAAGAGTATTTTCATTAGAATTTTGCAGAACACTGCTTCACTCTGGCATGCTATATCTGTTTTAACTCAAACTATTGTTGAATTGACATCCGACCTCTGTTTTAAAGTTCATTTGATATCTAAATACGAACTATTTGGGAGAAATATTTGAAATTGTGCATGATATGGCCTTTTTCAATGTTTCCTTCTTTATATTTTTGTTTAGAATAAAACATTGTTTATAGCTTAATTCGAATAGTTTGATTTCATTTTCATGTTGTAAGCTTATATGATAAAGTAATAGCCTATAGAAATTGGATTATGTCTTTGGACTTCTCTATTTTTTTAAGGGTTGTTGTTTCTTCATGTTATGTTGCATTAAGAGGAAGGGTTTATGTATCTTTCTGAAAAATTTCTATTAACTCTTGAAACTTTTATGCTTGATCAAACCTTAATGAACACTTCCCGTGAGGAGATTTGAAAGACTGCACTATGCTTGTATCTAGCCTTTGTTGTTCATTCTCTTCCCAACAATGAAGGGTTGTGGTGTTCTATGTCTATCATATCATTTATAGAAAAGAAATTGGGTTTTAAAATTTTTTAAAAGTGTTTGCGCATCATCACTTTTCGTGTTTTATGTTTATATTTCTTTCTACCTTTTTTCCAAACTCAGAGAAGAGCTGAATTTCTATAAAAATCCTGGAGGTATTCAATGAGGTGCAAATTGGTCCCCCACTCATTGAATTTCTTATAAGGTTGTCAGAGAGGCACAAAATTTGATGGTCAACATTTATTTTTATGGCACGCTCGGTGGGACCCAATTTTTCTGAACGTCTGATTAGAAGTCCAAAATATTTCTTAAATCGGGCCAAGGAAAGTGTTGATGGTGAAAATGACACAAACAACATTAAAATAGAATATTTCTACTCTATTTCTCTTGAAAAAGAAAGACACGTAGTAGCCTAACTCCCAAGGTCCTGGTAGTTGGTTCTCAACTGTTTGGTGTCACTCAATCAGTTCATGCAACTATAATATTCAAGGGGGCCTGTGCTGGTAACAAAAGATTTAAGCAATGACTCATTTTACCGAACTGTTTCAGTGCATCAATGGGGTTTTAAACAAAATAAAAAGATAGATCAAAGGGGTAAATCAGTAAGTATGAATCAAATTTATCTATCATCTGGACATATATCTTTAGATAATGAATGTTCTTCCAATCAGATCAAGAAAACCATAAAATGACACAATCTATAGCATAATCTATACCACTGCATACATTTTAGGTGCTTAATTAACTTCACAATTACACATCACAAATATTTTCAAGTATTTTAAAACAACACACATTCATTTATCATCAAGATTATAGATCAATAGACTTTTAATAACTTTAATTCAATGATAATCTAACAAGATAATCCTTAAATCTGGGTTCTTCTAATGACTTTCATCACATAAGAAACTATCATGCTTCAGCACAATCACTGGCATTCAGATAGATTATAACTTATCAGCCTTATCAAATAAAACAACTCAATTGTAATACCTTGCGTAAACCTGTAATTTTATTAACTGTAAAAAGATCAAGTACAAAGTATTTTTGTAATCAATACAAAATTCTATCTCTTAAAATTAGGTAAGCCAATTCTATTCTCAATTAGCCGACCTTTACAATATGATACCCACAGGGTATTTATAGATTATACAAAATTTTGAATTCTTCTTCTATTTTTAGGTTATCCACCTTTCTAGGAACTAAAATTCTCTTGGAAACTCGGATCAATTTGATCTTGAGTTCTTACATTAGACATCCAGTTAAACTAGAGAACATAAAATAGCAGAGAAAAATATGTCATGCGCCTCAACTGTCAGTGTTGCATGCAACATGCAAAGAAGAAGAAAGTCATGCATGCAGACGTTTTATGCATGTGAAGCTGGATCTACAATGAACTCATCATAACTGGTGAAGACTTGTTGTAATGTATCTATTTATGGCCCATCGACCTAGCTATCTTCAAATTTGATTCGATCCAATTCTGCTGTAGCAAACTCCCTCATACCTTTTACCTTTGTCAATTCTCTTCCAGCAGCTTTTATTTCTTTTTTGACATCCATTAACCGATCCAACATCAAATCTCCGTCATCATCTCCTTTCTGCATTAGTCCTCTGAATCTTTCATCCCATTTCTCTTTTATTTGACTCAAAGGCATGCCTTCTTTTGTAAATGCATTTACATCTACAATAATAGCAACGACTGCTTCTAGCTCTTCCAATTGCTTAGTCAAATTATTAACAGCCTCCTGAATCTCATCCTTATGTTTACACAAGAAGCCAATTCTAAAACAGAGTATATGAGATGTTTTTCCAATAAAATCTTTATTCTCCTCCTCAAGTATGGACTGTTCAAGAAGAGTAGCTAAAGGTAATGCATTAACCTTCTCCAATTTCTGATTGTATTCTTTATACTCTTCTTCTTGTTTCTCCAATGCTTCAATGTATTGATGCATCTATTTTATCAACTCTTCAGTGCCTTTGTAGGTCTCAAAACCCTCAACCAAAACTTCACCTACCTCTTGATTCAACTTGTCCATCCACCTGTCTACCATCTCCGCTTTACCTCTTACCTGCACCAAATCATCTACCTCCTTCTTACTTAATAGAATAGGAGTCTCAATGGCAGTTACCTGTTGTGATCTCGGAGAGGAAACACTTTTCAAGAATGAATGTAATTGATCCAATTGAGCCTTAAGCTCATCCTTCTTTTGTTTATCCTTTATCATTCTTGATTTGGTTGTTGAAGCCACCACATCAATCAAGTTTATCTGTTGATTCCTAGTGGGCTTTCCCAAGTTAACAATATTCAACTGATAATCTGTTAGCTGCATGACTCCTACCTCTTTTTTTGTCATTGGCATGGCACATTCAGCAACAATCTCTCCTTTATCCATGAGTCGGGTAGAATGTAGAATCTTGTCCTTCTTTTTGGGCCTCTCTTGTTCGATCTCCTTCATCATATCCTCCCAATTGAGAGGTTGTGAAGGTGTTACTACCCTTTTCTGTAGGTCTAGTTTTAACCAAGTGGGAGCACATGGAGCAGTAGTCATCATAGAAGAAGATGAGGCCATAGTAGTATAAGGTGGCTGCACACTTACTTGGGTTTGAGAATCAACCCTTGATTTCTCTTGTTGTTCTTGCACTGTATGCATCTGCACAAGCTTTTCAGCCTCTTCCCTATCTTTATGTTTTCGCCTTTCCTTGTCTTCCTCCAACCGATTTCTCTCCACTTTTTCCTTTTCCAACCTTTCTTTTTCTAATTTTTCCTTCTCTAGAGCTTCTTTTTCTAGTTTCTCTTTTTCTAAAGCCTCTAGTCTTTCCTTTTCTAACCTTTCGTCCTCCAAAGCCTTAAGCTTTTCTGCCTTTGCTTCTTCCTCTCGTTGCTTCTTAACCAGCTCTTTAGCATCCTTTTCCTTTCTTAAACTTTCTACTTCTTCTTCTTTTTGTCAAGCTTCCTCTGCAAGTTTTAGCCTGGCAACCAAGATTTCTCTTTCCCTCTGGTTCCTTGCCTTCTCTTCCTCAAGGTCATGGATCTTCTGTATCAGTTCCAACTTTTCATTCTCTTCTTTGACCTTGAGTTCATGTTCTTGTTGCCTTCTTTGTTTCTCTACTTCATCAGCTGTTGCCTTAATTTCAACTTGTTTAGCCTGTAATTGTTGCTGGTGCAGTATAGCATCAACTTGTACCTTAGCATCAATTTCCTTTTGTTTCTCCATTGCAGCCCTAGCATCAGAATTTCTTTTTGCCTCTTCAAACATCTTCCATTGCTCTTCTTGTGTCAAAATCTGTTCAATATCCTCCGCTAGAGGCATGTTTTCTTGCAAATCCTTTTCTGACTCAGTTTCATCTGAATCTGTTCCTACCTCCAAAACTTCTTTTTCCATTTATTTTCCTTTAGCAGTTTCAACCATGCTATGAAGAGATCCTTCTTGAATTTATTTACTCCTCTTCCTTGTAATTGGGACTTGGGTGGATGATTCACCTAATGTAGGTGTTGAAACAACAAATCCTACTGGAACATCTCCTTCTTGTGCTTCCTCTTCATCCCTTGCTACTTCAAGTTCTATCTCATCACTATCTGGGGGAAAGAACTCCAATGGCTCTTTAGGAGGTGTCTTCCTTTTAATCCTCTTGTATCCCTTACCCTTTTTTGGGGTTGGTTCTTGAGGAGTCTGGGTTCTTAGCACTAGCCATTGCACACTCCTATTCAATACTGTCCTTCTGATCCGCTTAATGTCGATGGTTTCTTCACTGTCCCAATCAATTGGATCCAGACTTTTGGTGCCAATGTTCAAAGCCTCATAGGATGGATCCAATACAATTCCATCATCCACCAATGTGTCAGGAATATTTTCTTTAACACCAAGCTCGTACATGAGTGCGATAGATAGCCTTTCATAATTTTTCTTCCTTAGATCATACTCATCTTGCCGATCACTCTAGAAGTCTTCTAGAAAATTGAAATGTCTGGTAAACACTGAAGGCAACAAGGCATACATCTTACCCTTTGGATCAAAATACTTGCGAGTTGTGTATAAACCCAACCTCAATTGTATCAGCTCATTACAAACCACCTTTTCTCCTACCAAGTGTTGACAGCCATACTCACCCAACTTCATGGGGAGCTTGTGACACCTTGTTTTATGCTTTATCCCAAACTGAGCATTAACTCCAAGAGCCTGGTATACAAACTCCATTAACACTATCCTATTATTGCAGCACCTTGGAAGCAAATGTGGGTGGCCTTCAAAACCAAATAACCTAAAATATGTGAATTTGGGGTATTGAATGTACCGACATCCCCATTCAACAATGAATGCCATGGCTTCTTGACTCAACCTATACTCTGCATCTCCATTCAATTTATTAATGACTACATATATAAATGCATCATTGACCCTTTTGAAGTGAGTCTCAGAAACTTGTAGAGACAACTGGTCATAGTGTTCCCACACTTTTTTCTATCCATCCAAGGCTCCCATTATGCCCACTTTGTTCAAACCTGGGAAAACACCCAACCTTGCTACTGCATACACAATATAAGAGGTCATAAAGAAACACTTAGTCTGTTTGATGTTAAACAGTTGATTATGGATAGCATTTGATGCGATCATGGGCCAATCAAATTGTTGTTTTCCATTTAAAATTATCTGGATGAAAGGAAACATCCACTCCTTGAACCGAAATGTATCTCTTTTCTCAAAAACTCTTGACAACATCATGATTATGTCTGATACCTCTTTGTAGAAATCTGCCCTCTTTGGCTGATCTGCAAGCTTGCTTAAAGATTTCTTTTCTATCTTCAACCACTTCTTGTTCAAATGAGATTTATTGGAGTCCTTATACTGACCATATTTCTCCAAGGCCTCTACCTCATCCAATTGCACCAAACTTTTAGGATTAGGGACATTGAATATACTTTGCAATGCTTGAGGAGTAAGATCAATGATCACATTATTCTGGGAATCCATGCACTGTCTGGTAACAGGATTGTAAGCACTTGTAGCTGTTAAGATCAATTCTGGGCACTGGATTGACAAAGGAAATACAGTAATATGAGCCAAACCAGACTCCCCAATCCTCTTCATTCTAGGCGTTGCATCCTCATTGAATGTTTCAGCATGTGCCTCCTCAAAGTTGTACTGGCCCAAGTTTGTGTCAGTGATGTCTGACCAGTCGGATTCTACTTTGCTGACTTTGATACCTGGACTCCTGTCATTATACCTTAAGGTATAAGGCAATTGCTCAGGCTTTAACTTCTTTGGTTTAGGTGCGGCCTTTGATGTTCCTGCAGGCTAGTTCCTTCGAGCAACTTCCCCTGATGTTCCTGACATCATTCAAATTTGCTTCAAGAAAAACCTCCAATTAGATCTTTTAAATATCATCGCAAAACATGCTTTAAAACTATACCTTTCATATAAGCACCGGAGGTGAAACCAGGCAGAAACATATTCTAAACAGTCTCTTTTTACAACACTGCCGGAATCAGAGCCGAAACTGGAATGGACACTTTACTAATAAGAAGCGGGATTGGAGTCGGAACCAAAAAGGTGATCGGAACCAAAGTTGGAATGAAAAATGGATTCGATTTTTCTTCAGATTTTATATTTTCATATTCTATTTCCATTCAGCCTCCGCTTTCGTCTAAGTCATCGTTATTTCGAAAGAAGACTTCTCATTATCCGCGGAGCCAGAGACGAGATGGAAATGGAATCGATACCTTTTGTAAAAAAGAATTCTCAAGTTCAAGATCGATTCTGATCTTGTCTCTGCCTAGGTTGACCATGATGTCATCAAAGTTTTCCTAGATTTAACACACAACTTCATGGTTTCAAACTAGGCGATTTTCAAAAGGACATGGGGCTAACCTGGGATTTGAAAAAACCATCCCCATATGACCAGGAGCGACTAAATTTTAGGGCATCATATTTTAATCATTTAAATGTGATCACAGAAACCTATGAAACCCTAATCTAGAAAACACGACATGAAAACTAGGGCACGAATTAACCCTGCCCATTTTAACCTAACGAATGCGTAAATAAAACCCTAAGTAAAATCATATTCAATTAACCTTAACTCACTGTAAATCTCTAATCTTCCTCACTGTAAATCATTAATCTACCTAACGCCATTTAAAACCTAAATTTAATCTAACTTACTGCAAATCAAAATAGCACGACGCGATCACGACTAAAACGTGAAAGCAACCGTGCCCTAAAACCAAAAAGAACCAAAAACAAACATAAAAGAAACGAGGAATCAACCAGACAAACAAAATAAAGCACCCATTCAAACAAGCACGCCAACAATCATGAATTCGTGAAGAACAAAACATGGTTCCAAACACAAGAAAATATATACAAAAAATGCAACAGTAAATAAACGAAGAACAACAACAATAAGAAACCCTACCTCGAATACGCAAGAACCCAGCTAACCTTTTGAATTGATCCATAGGCAATAATCTTCTCCTCTTTCAATCGACTTGCTCAAATGAACTCCGCCGCAGCTCTTCCTTGCTCTTTAATCTTTAAACAATGATAATAACGATAGTTTAATCCTTAAATAGAGGTAAAAATCATAGTTCTTACCTACACGAGCAGCTGTCATTAATGCATAAAATGCAATTAAGGTTGAGTCGGAACTAGAAGAGAACCAACAATTCGTTACAGTGCAACTTTAGTCAAAAAAGTCAAAAACATAGAAGCGGCGGGGGCGGAATCGAAATGGACATTAATTCAGAAACTTAAGAAAATTCCTAACTTCGTTCCCGTTTCGGGTCTGGGTCCGCCATCCAAACACAAAGCAAAACCAATCACAAAAACTAAAACAAAAGCCCGACATAATAAAACTTAACATAAGGACAAAACAAAAACCAAAAGTTGAAAAAGCGGAGGTGGAGGTGAAAATGAATTTAGATTTTGCAATTTTCAATAAACACCAACTTAACGCCCACTTTGGCTCCTAGTCCGATGAAGACAAAACAACAAATCGAAAGAAAGAGACTATCGGGATGGGGCCCGGAATGAGTTTTGATTGTGGTTGCAAAACCCGATTTGGTTCCGGCTCTGATTCCGACAGACTAAAAAAATAAACAAAGTGTTGAAAGGAGAAAGACTCCAGACTTTGTTTGAAAGATAAAAAGAGATGAAAATTAACAAAAAGGGGGACCCATTTTTACCAAGGCAAAAGATGGGGTGGTTATGCAAGGCATAACAAAAAGAAACTAGTCATGCCCAGAGTCCAAACAAGAGCATCTTCAAAGGGCCTTTTCCAGTACTCCCAGTTACCCTCTTTGATACTTAGGAGAAGAAGACTTATAGGTTTTGTATCACTTGTAAGAAGTAATAGAGTGAGGAGTAAGAGCTCAGAATCTAGAGCCTTATCTACTCTGCCTGGAGGTCGAATTTTCCAAATAAGAATACCAATTTACTCGATTCATAGGAATATTTTATCCTTGGATCATGTACTCCCTCTTTCTTCTAGAAATTTTGTAACCTAGGATAGTGGTAGTCTGCTATAGCCACCTACCCCCCCAGATGTTTGGCCCGCCATACCCACTAACGCCCTCAAGGCTATTATGAAATTATTCGGGGAGGACTTCAAAACTCCTTCCAAACACCTCCAAGACATAGCAGAGGTATGTAGGGTACAAAACATAGCGAATGGAAATATTGCTTGAAGAGTATTGGCAACCTCCTTCAAAGGAAAGGCTCAAGATTGGTATTGATCTTTGACTTCCGGTTCTATCCACTCATGGGATCAACTTAGAGAAAGGTTGTTTGAATGCTTTTTGGAGAAAGGAGATTGTTCTTCACTATTACATAAATTAATCACCATCAAAAGAGCTCCACGAGAAGCCATGAGCGACTTCAACATAAGGCTTCACAAAACTTGGCAGAGGATCCCTACGACTACCCGATCTCAAGCTGCGATGGTGTTTATGTTTTACTTTAGGGCTTTCAATTCGAATATTGTAGTGATGATAACCTCTATGGGAGGAGATATCCTACCTTATGCATAAAAGTTGGCTATGCACACAGAGAATAGTTTAATCGATGCAGGGAAGCTTCCACCACGACCTCTGATGCCTGTATTTAAAAAAAAAAATGGTGGTCCTCGAGAAGAAATTGCTCTGAGCACTTTCGCTACGCAAGTGATGGCTTCAGGTCCACCACAATCCATGTACATGTACCCACCACACATCCAAGCATGTCGAGTTCTTCCTCTATAGTAGCGAACATCAACAATATGAATAGCCTCATGCGATCTTTTGCTAACGAGTTAGTTCTCATCAAGTGATAGCAAGCGACCCCTTTGAAGCAAGCCACTTAGACCTATTACGGAGTGAGGCCATCTTATCAGTAGAGCACATAGTATTACTCCTATCCAGGGATCTGGAATTGTCACAGAAGCTTGCATTCAAATTTTGATGCTAAGCGTTGGCCATTAAAATTTCTCTCTCAATTGGTCCTTTATTCGAAATTCTCTCATTGAAGAGAGAGATGTTTTCCTCAATGAGCCAAGCACCTATACCAAATACCTCCACCTGAAGCCTCTCAATATTTTTTAAGATCTTTTTGTTTATCTCTTTCTATAAGCACCAACATATAAAGGCAAGAACCTGGTTCCAAATTTCTCCAGGAAAGGGTGAATGTACGATCCAAACCAGCTCAATATAAAGGATTTAATATCCTTACACATGGTCCATTGTATGCCCAATCTTTCAATAGCCATACCCCACACATCAACAACAAACGGGCAATGTAATAGCAAGTGGTCAATAGATTCTTCATTGCATTTGCATAAGAAACATTTGTTGTGGATTTGGAATCCCCTTTTTCTTAAATTGTCCTAGGTAAGAATCCTATTGTGACAGGCGGTCCACCAAAAGAAGTTAACTTTTGGGAACATATGTTGGTTCCAAAAACTCTTCCAAAGGTCAATTGTAGCACCCTGGGCCATCAACAAATTGTAAACCAATTTGATAGATAGATCACCCTGCTTATCATAAGTCTAGAAGAATTCATCCCCCAAGGAGGATGAGGGACTTCTAGTAAGAGATAGTAAATCTTGCAGATACTTAGCTAGGTGGCATAGTTCAAGGGATAAAGGGTAGAATAGAGCCAAATCATTCCAATTCCTACCCCCAAGAGGCCCAAGAATATAGTCACTGATGTGGACACCAAAGAACCTTTGAGCCAGCCTCTTGAGATTCCTAAATTCAAAATTTTCAAGGGGGTGTCCAGTAACCAGGGATCTTCCCAAAATCTGATATTATTACCATTACCAATCTTTTATTTCATCCCACTCCTGAGGAGACCTTGCAGGCTACAAATACTCCTCTAGGACAAGGAACACAGAGGATGACCCTCAGATAGGCAACTAACAAAGGTCAATTTTGAAGATATTTAGCATTCATAATTTTACACCAATCCTTTGTGTTCCTTAGTTGATCCCAACCAAATTTCACCATCAAGGCCTTATTATTATAAGAAACAATCATGATCCCAAGACCACCACAATGCTTAGGCTGACAGACTTTTTCCCATTTTACCAAAGCAAATTTCTTCTTGTCCTTGGTCTCGGACCAGAGGAAATTTCTTTGAATTTTATCAAATTTCTCAGCTATCTGTCTAGGGATCTTGAATATAGAAAGAAAGTAAATTGGGATACCTTGAAGAGCAGTAGAAAGGAGTTGAATTTTACCAGCATGGCTAAGGATGGAGCCTTTCCACCTAGCTAGGTTTTTTTGGATTCTTTCAAGAACCGAATTCAAGAATGTTTAGGCATGGCTAAGGAATCTGTTAAATAAGTTACATGAGGTAGTTTAAACTTATAATGCCACTTGAAAAATGTATTATAGGTTTTACTCCTAATGATTTTATTTTTCAAAAATCCTTATAATTTAAATTGATCTACAAAAACTTAGGATATATAGACAGTGGCAGGATTATATTTCTCTCAAACAAAATATGAATGAGTATTTCAAATAATTGAGATGAATGAAATGTGATTTGATGTAATATAGTATAGTAAACCTACCCAAAAAATAATGAAATATTTTGCACATGATAATTTAATATCCATAATTTAGCAAGTTCAATGTAGGATATTGGGTGTTGTTGTTTGAATATAAGTAAAAATAGCTCAAGATAAAAAGAATTGTAGCCATTGGTTAGGTCCATATCATGTAAGAGAAGTTTTTGAGAACGTTGTTTTACAACTAATGTCAATATATGTGGATACCAAAAACCACTAATGGATGGGTATTGACTACGCCTATATCATTGTGTGACCTCTAAGGAGAAATTTAGTTAAAAAATTGTGTGAAGGAGTCTTATTATTCTGTCACAAAAAGTCTCTAAAAGTATGTGGCAATTTTGAATAAATGACTGCTAAAAAATAGAAATAGAATCTACTCTTAAAAAAATTAGAGGGAAATAAAATTTGAAAACTAGAAAATGGTATCTTTACTCTTGGTAGTATTGATCTAGAGCCTTCGTATTTATCAATCCTAATTGTACTATAATTTACACAACTTTATAACCTTAAATTTTAGCACTCCAAAGTTCACCTTCTATGATTTCTATAGAATTCACTTTTCTTCTTCATCACTCTAGAACCCTTTTTTAGCTTATGTTATTTAGAGTTAACTCTTAGCATCTCCACTTTAGAGTTCAACTTATTTATCATTTAGTTTCAATTCCAAATTTATTTCTTTATATTTTACCCTTGTTTCCCTTGTTTCATTACTTTAGTGTTTATTTATCTTCATCATTGAATACCCTTCCCTTAAAAAGAGACTCTAGATATTCCCTTCCATAAAAATATCTAAACACACCATTTAATAAAAATTATAAATCCAATATTCCAACATAGAATGGAGTCTCTCTTTTACTTAAAAACTTTGAGGATTATTTTTGAGTAAGAACTACACAATCTCGGGTGCTGCCACAATAGTGGTTTACACTTTCTAGGAGATCCTGATTTTTGCTAAAATCACATATTTTTAGAAAATATAATGATTTAAGCCTTGAAAAGTTTCATTTAAAGGATTCCAATTGAAGAGGGTTTTATCAAACCACCTTAGACCAAGCCCCCTTGAATAGAAACCCGCTAGTTTTAAACCATACCTATAATAGAGTCTCCTTTACACCTATCAAAATGCTGATAAAAAATCACTTTTGATTTACCTTTTGGGGGATCAAATGAGTTCATTTAAAATTTATTTTTTGTAAGTATGTAGTTCTTATTATAAGCTTACAAAAAAGTATAATTTGAATTAAATTTAATTTGATTATTATATTTATTTTTATTTTCTTGTGAATGTAGTTTTTTCACCGAAAAATCAAACTCTATGTTCTCTACATGTGGAAAAATAATAGATTGTCAAAATAAAATTTTGAAAATATGTTATTGATATCCTTGATCCATTAAAAAAATTTGAATTTTGATACATACAGATAAAGTTATATTGTATACAGTCCGCCTCTATCTGAATTGTAATTGGTTTGAATTCATAACTTGATTAAGGAAAAAATATTTAATAAAACACTATGAAACCAAATGAACTGGTTAGATATTGTAGCTACAAATCTAAATTCAAAAAAATAGAATTTTATCCTCATACAAAAAAAATTATGTTATATATGGTGAGCATCACTCAAAAATGTTGTTTACTGATAAAAAGTAGTTTTTGAAGGATATGAAAAAATAAGTGCAATTTGATTCCAAAATTTTTGAAAAAAATATATTTAGAATCTATAGGAAAATGGGTGTTGGATTTATGTAGAGTTTTGGATTAGATCAGACATTTCCATTAGATTCAGAGTGCTTGAAAAAGTCAGGATTGGCTTTTATTTTTTTGATTTTGGTCATCGTTGAAGAGATTTATGAGGGTTTCAAGCTTGATGATTTTTTGCAAGCTTTGGGGGTAGCCAATTTTTCAAAGCATTTTGGGCACAAGCGAAGGTCACCATCACATTCTCAGTGGCCAAAAACCCTAAGAACGCCTATTGTTTCATCGATTTTGGAGTAGTTGGTTTATGAGGTAAAAACATTTGTCAGGGAGGTCGTACGACCTCCCTAGCACACTTCTCGAGGCACGAACTTCAAAATAATTAATTTTTTTTTTAAAAAATGCATTGTATTTTAAAAACTTCGGTGTTGCCAGAAGAAAAGGGGAGTGTCGTCGCCACGCCACTCAACGACCACCAGGAGTGACGGCCCTCGGGCGACGCCACCCCTTCACACCACCTGCACTGCCCACTTAGCCCCCATGGGCCCAGTCTATTGCATCCATGGTCCTATGGGGGACCAGGCGCTCTATGCCCAACCCCCTACCACTTCCAAGCACCCTGGAAGGTCATATTGATGACTAGGGGCTCCGCCTCAAACAAAATTTCAGAACACAAAGAACTTTCTTGAGACTGTATTTTTCCCCAAAATTTCAACAACGCAAATGCAATAACCAAACTTAATTTAAACAACCTTTCCCCACAAAATATTCTCTTCCCTCTTTTGTGAAGAAACTTCTCACCTCTTATGGTTACAGCCATTAATCTCTCCGTGAAAATATTTTTCCCAACAACCATCATTAATATTTTCAAACACATGTTGAAAACAAAATATCTTTCAAAATCAAATTGCACCAAATCTTCAAAATATTTCTAAAAATTAAAACATTTTAATAATTTCAAAAAAATACATAGTATTTCTAATTTAAACTTTTCAATTAATTTAATCTATTCAGTAAAATAATTTAATCCTAAGATTAAATTATTTTACAAAATAGATTAAATTAATTAATTAATTTAAATTACAACCTTCTAACATAATAAACAAGATTAATTAAATAATCAACTAAAATATTTAAATCATTTATTTACCTTAAACACACTTCGCAACATAAATAATATCAAGGCAAAATTGAACAACATTATAGCAAACAAATCCAACTAAAACCAAAAACACACTATGACCAAGGTGGTGGCTTGACACGAGAAACCTAGCTACTATCTCCTAGTCAAGAATACTATTGGACAATGAACACACTCAAACCTGTGAAGCTAGGTGGAGTTGATGTGATGTACCTACAAACCTGCAAACCAAGCATATATTGAACATGCATATATATCATAATAAAACACACCGTGAAGAGAGAATCACAAAATCCCAAGGCACTCACAAGCGAGTGGTTCTATTTCGTCCTCTTCACCAATACAATGTCACAAAACTGATGAATCTAACATCAATAATCTACTCATGATCATATAACAATATTAATTTAAATAAACTATGCTAATCCAAAGCATGTCATAATAATAACATCAGAATAAAGTACCATCACATCATAGTATAAAATCCACATCGCTCTAAAGTTAGCGATCAAATAATAACAAAGCATCATAGTCTATCATAGTTAAGGTTCAAACAAAAATCAAAGCATAACAAAGCAGAACACTATCTGATCAAAACAGAAAAATGGAGGGGTGCTACATATTGTCATTTATCATCTTTGCTTCGCACATAATTTTCTTTGAGTACTTTAGTAGTCAACTACATACTTCATTGAGTGCATTGCCAAGCTTCTTGTATCATAACTGGTGAATGTGGGGGAAATTTTCTCGAGAACTTTTCGATCTATTAGTATAGGTTGTAACGTCCCGTCGTGGAACCTGAAAAACATTATGACATTCACATAAACAACAGAATAATTTTTTTTAAAAAGGATAACATGTGACAACAACCACCATAAACGTTTCAGGGTTCCACAACTATGCTACTATGAATAACAACAATAAACTACAATAGCCATATAAATAATTAACTCATGAGAAGTCATGTCCAGATAAATACATTTACAATAAGAGTTATATATAGTAACTGAGATAATAACAAATCTCAGAATAATACAAGTATTGATACAAGGCATCTCATGTACATCATGAGTGTAATACAATGTAGAATTAGATGAAGAAAAGAAGAAGTCCACACCACGAACTCTCCAGAGGAACTAAACTTCGCAACCACTGTGTAATCAGGATCCAGTCGAGAAAACTTGTCACTATCAAAATACTTGAAGGGGACCCAATGGAGGTGTGTCACACTCCTCCCAACCATGTGGAGCTCGAAAGCCCACCCCCCATGCTAGGAGACAAAACAAGTCCTCAATTCAAATTGACCTCACAAAGAATCAAATACAATTACAAGGTCTACTCACATGAAAACTCAAGAACCAGTCAAAGACAAATTATAAACTGCAATTATATAAACTATAACAGATTCACAAATGATTTAGAAGAAATGAATGCGGTCAAAGTTTAAGAAGAGAATGCAACACACAATGACTAAGCCTAAGAAATTGGTTACATGTGGGCTGATAAACAAAAAAAATAGTTGGTTAAGATTGCATACAAAGTGTGCGTTTGTAGGAAAACGAACCTAAGGAAGTAGGAATCGCCTTAATTAAGACCAAAGTATTAGGAAACACCAAATAGAATCTGACTCAGGATAAAACCAATAAGCGATGGTCATCCTTCATACATGCTTTGTTACTCTACTGGTTAATATTCTTGAGTACTCACATTGTTGTAGCAGATTTTTACGAGTATTAAAGGAGAGCTTACATAGATTTCCACACAAGGAGAAACGCGACTACAAAACACCCAAGTCAGACTCTTATCCAAAGAGAAAACAATACTGAAAACTAAAGTTTATATTGCTAGCTCCATAATGTACGCTAGGGATCTATGAAAGGATATAAATAATATATAATGCACCACCACTATCCTAATGCCATAAGAATTCTCCCTCTCAAGTGTTGGATTTGACAGTATATCACCCGACACGATACCGTTTAATTAATCTAATACTAACATATCTCAGTTTTCTATGGTGCATGCAGGGTTGAAGATGAAATTGTTACAACAAAAATTTAACATGTTCATATCAAAATATGCTTTGAAGATTTAACAAGAAAAGAATCTAAAATTGTTTCCCCGAAAATGGATAACGATCACAGGAAAACCCCACAAATTCAAACCTTCAAATTTCACAATCAGAACGCTAACTTCACATCAATTTGCAGCTTCTATAATCAACCCCAAATCCAAAATTCTAGAAATATCTTTTGTGAAAAATAATCTTTTTGCTTCCTACTATTTGAATATCAAAACCATGTGTGCGAGAATGATCTTTTTCCAGATTTTATCCTTTTCCATTTTTCCAAAGTCACAACTTCAAATTTCAGTTATAGCATGCAACACATGCATCAATAAAACTCAATAAACACTAAAAGATAACAAGATATTTTAAATTTAGATCACCACTAAAAGTTCCATTTTTGAAAACGTCAAATTGAATCATGAAATCAATTTACAATTAAATGCTCTTTTCGAAAACAAGATATTTAACATTTTAATTCAACCACTTAATAAACTTAAAAATAACTTTTCGATTTTAATTATATCATTAAATAAAATAGAGCAACATTAATATTAATTAAAACATTAAAATAATCTAGATTAACATAATGTATGCATTAAAGACTCAATCATTAAGAAACGACTGCAAGCATGTGGCGAATAGGTGACAAGACAAAAAGGGTGACGACAAATACTCGTTCTTTTCATAACAAAGGCTAAGGACAAAGGACAAGTCTATCTCCCATTGATGATTCTATTGGGTCATGGCACGTTCAGATCTGACAAGCAGGTGGAGTCGATGCCTGTACCTGAAAGCTATGTAACACTACATGATTAATCCAACATGTAAAAATATGAAAACACATTGTGAAGAAGAGTCGTGATATAGCAAGGCACTCACTAATGAGTACTGCTAAATCATCTTCTTCACCGACTAACGTAAACATATAACTAACATAACATCATAATGTGTAAAACATAATAGCATAGATAATCATCATAAATGTCATCTCATGAAAGTAAACATCGCATCAAATAATATAGTGTATCATCAAATGAGTTTCACAACCGGTCATCTAAATCATGACATAAACATCGAAACAACATAATATCAAAGGTCTAACTGCTAACAGTGCCACGAAACATCTAAAATAAAAGTGTCATCAGGAGGGTCACTACATAGGTTGTATTTGAAGAGTTGAGAATTTCAAGAACTTATTTGTAGTAATTTACAGAGCAACCAATTGAGTGGCCATGTTGATACATTTTCTCACCTACATTTAATAGAGAGAAATGAAACAAAGCACAAGAAAATATGTTTATTGCATTAAATTTATAGACAAATATATCATTATGGATGGGTGGCAGTGAGTAGTGTGGACAGCTGCAGGCGGTGTTAGGTGGCTAGTTTGTGCCGACAGACGAACCTGTATAATTTATTTACTACTTTTAACATTCTTTCATTAATTAATTATATTAATTATTTTAAAATATTTTTCTAAAATTTAGATAAATCTTTCAAAATCTTATTGGATACTTATTTACAATCATTTATTCACTAATAAAATGATACATACTCACAATAATCTTTCTAAATGGAAATACCATATATTTATGTGACTTATTATAATTCTAAAATATTTGTAAGATACCATACCCTCTTTCAATGAGTTCCAACTTTTCACACTCATTTTCTTTCATCTATCCTACCACTCCTACTTTTCACACTCATATTATTTCATCTATCCTCACTCTCGTGTACGTATGATGAATACTTGATTGCTATTTTTAATGTTAAAATTTTGGGAAAAGGGATTTGGAAGCTATAAATTAACATTCTTAAGGACGATGTTAATTATTTATATTGCATTTAGATCTATATTTTATATTTATATTTTATTGTTGTATTAGGGAGAGACCTTTTAAAATAAATACGGATAATTATTTTTAGATTATATTTGGATTTTATAATTTACAATTATAATTATAGTTATATAAACTTTCTAGTATTTAAAATATTGGTTGTCTTCAACTATTAAAATTAAATATGCATTAATATTGAATACCCTTACATCTCCTCTTAATGTCAAAGAATATATAAGATGACTTATAACATAAAATGAAATATATATAATGACTTTTATAAGACAAAAAATATTGATACACATGATAATAGTATTATGCATACAATCATTGAAATTCACAATAGTTCCCTTTAAACTCATATCATGTCTTTAAACTCATATCATGTATGATTTCCACTTCAAACCTTATGATGACATGTCTACCAATTTGTTATGATAATTAATTTTGACATATCCAATTTAGGTCTTAATGGTAGCCACTCTACCTTAGTGAGTTACATAGGTAATCAGTGTATGAAATTGTTAAATAGAGTAAATAATGGTACTTGTTACTAGCTTTTGTTCTGTTTTTTAGAATAAAACAATGGGTTCCATTTTTTTAGTTTTTTAGTGCAAGGTCTAAAATTACATATCTATAATTTTGATATATTGCAAATTTTCTATGCTTTATTGTTCATCCCCTACAACATAAGATCATATTAACCTAGATTTAGCCTTTTTACCTACTCCTAGGGCTTGTGTGGTTTTGTATTTTAATATTTTAAATCATAACTCATGTGTTGTCATATGTTATAATGTACATGTTTTGTGGATTTTTCACATCTTATAATTTTTTTGGTGTGTTGTACTTCAACATTGGTGCAATGTACTAGCATCCTATGAGTATTTGTTCAGTCATATAACATACACATTTTTTACTTGTCAATGACCAACTTTAAAATATTCTTTTGTAACTATCACTAATAACTTTAAGAAATCACCCCTAAAAACCATATATAATATCTTGACAAATGTTTCAGTATTTTGAAAAATAAAATTAATTCCTATTGGTGAATCTTTCCTTTTTCTTGAAAAAATATTAATTTTAGTGGTGAATTTTTTTAAATTGCTAGAAATTTTTAGAAAATATTGGCGAATCTTTATGAAAAATAGGAAAATATATTAATTACCATGAAAATTTCTTCCATTTTTTTTCAATCATGAGAGATCATGAACTAGTTTCAATTGTAGTGCTCATGTTTATAATTCCTTATTACTTAATATTGTAAATCAAACATTGAATATTTTTAATCATCCTTAAATTACTTTATAATACCGTCAATTTTATTTATAGTCTAACGGTTTGGGTTCTATTTCATGGGCCCAAAAGAAATTTTGGGCTCAAAGGGCATTGGAGCTCTATATGCACATTTTGGCCCATGAAATTTGATCCCAACTTAGAATAAATATTCAATGAACCAAATAATATTTTAGGCTCAATGTGCATTGGAGCTCCACTGGTACATTTTAACCAATGGAATACAACCCCGACCATTATATTATAAATAAAATAAATGGTGGTGATTAAATATTGGTGATATCACCCCAAATTAACCAATAATTATAAAATACTATTGGTGAATTAATTTCATTTTTAACTATAACTAATAAAATTTAGGTGAATATAATCTAATTAGGTATCAAATTTTGTGGTGAATTTTTGAGTTAAAAAAATTAATAAAATAAATATTTTGTTGATCTCAAAGAGCTAAAATAACATTTTGTTAAAATGCGACCACTTAGGTCACCTTAAAACATGTACTATTAGCCAAATTTTGAATCCATAATTTCAACTATTAGCTAATTAGTGAATATTAGCCACTAAAAAACTATTGGTAACTACTATCTATCTAGTTTTTGGAAGTCCAATAGTCAACTTTGCATGTTTAGCATCTCCATTGGGCTTCCTTCTTATTCATCCAAGATTGAAGTCACATTGTCTAATGCAATATTGAGCTCTCCAAGACTACTTCTATAACATACTTTGTCTCTACAACACATTCCAACATTCTAGCACTTTATTTCATTTCCTTGGCCTTATGAACTTCCTCCATTATCTTTATGAAGATTGGTTTGTTATCCTTTGTTCTTCTCTCTTTTTTACTATATCGTATAAGTTCTTTGTTTATTTTGTCATTTTGGAGCTACCACCTTCTTTTTCTTTTCATAAATACTAAGATTATTTCTCCCCATTGAGCAAATATTAATGCTTATAGTTTTATTTATTTTATCACTATTTTTCTCAATCCTAGACACGTGCAAGATGAGTGTGCATTTATATATTTGATGACCAAATTAGGGGCTTGATCATTATTTCCAAGGTTCTAAGGAGTCCTAAACCATTTTCTAGAGATTGCCCGAGTAGTGTCTTAATGTATGTTAACATCTATACTATTCTAGAGATTACCTAAGTAGTCGGATTTCTCATTAAATATATGTCTAATCCTAGAAGAGTTCATTAGGATGTAGTTAAAATATTCTTCATATATTTTTAGGGTACATTAGATATTTTCATGGTACAAGAGGTAGGAATTCTCTAGATATTCATGCTTATGTAGATTTAGACTAAGTATATGATGTTTATATTAGAAGATCCACCATTGTAAGATTTTACTCTATTTTGTGGTATTATAGGTTAGATGAGTAAGAAACAAGTTATGGTTACTTTATGTTCAAACATTGGGTTAAAATATGGAGTACTTATAGTTTACTAGGATAGTCAGAGTACAATCTATTGTTATGGCATAAACTTGAACCTTAGCGTAATTTCACATAACATACCTTTACTTTAGCCTTATAAAATTGATAATGCTAAATTTTTCCATTCTAAGCCTTTTGTCCTATCTGTATCTTGTCATTTTATATCAATGGAGGGAATTTTTACTAGGACGCTCCAATGCTATGTAGACATTTGCACATTGTGCGAACATCCCTAACAGAATATTGGGTCAATGGACATTAGGATGCTACATTTCTTGTCACCTGCAAAGTGTAATTTCCCCTGTGACTATAGACTCACTCGAAAATGGATTTTTTGTCTCAAAACTCCCATTTTGAACCTCTAATTATATTCGATTCAACTAGAATCTTCATTCTTGTATTCCACTCACTTCACTTTCAATTATTCAACTTCATTCTTGCTAGATTCTCTCCTTAGCACTCCCTTTTTCTCTCTACACCATTATTCTGTAGGTATCAAGTTATTGGCGCATCACTCTTGCACAACTTTCTTGCATCTATAAAACTTTCATCCTTCCTCTCGGCTTCTCCAAGCTAGTAGAGTGGTTATAGTTAAGAATATTGTTGTATTTTATTTTTATATGTCTCATCTATTGCTTTCTTTATCATTATTTCCATATTATGTTGTATTTGGCTATTCGTGGAGGTGGGAACACCAAAGCGAGGGTTTGACTAAGGAAAACTCTAAAAAACAGCCCCAACATTTTCTCTTTTCCATGTGTGTAGGTTTCCATTCATGTGGACCTTTCCAGAGTCTAGACCTATCGTGAGTTGCATTTCTTTCCCTTCTACTTTTCATTCTGCTCATAGTTAGTGCATCTTACATTTGAAGTATTCTTCTTGTGATATTTGTTATCTGTTTACATATTTTCTAGCATTTTGTTTATTTTTTCTTTAATTGTTTGATTCCAACATTTAGGTTGTTAGCAAACCCTTAGTGCTTCTAGATATAGATCTTCTCTATGTTCATACGAGATGCGTACACGTCCTTGAGATGGTAATGCATCATATTTTTTTTGTCTCTCGCACTGTCGTCCTCTACCCGAGAGCTAGTTAGTCTACTTCCTGAGACCTCTGTGGTCTATTCATCTGATTCTTGAAGTCCTCCATCTTGAAAACCCAAAAATATAGATTAGCTTTCCCTTCATTTTATATCATGTCTTTTAACCTTTTTCATTGAGGTGACTGAGGGAAATTCACTTCTTTTAGACCCTGTTTGTCTTAGGACTTGGTAGTAGTGAATCCCCTCGTTCACATTTTGGTGAATGCAACATGAACTGTCCTTCTCTTGTTGTCTTTATTTCATTTTTTTTCTCATAATGCTAGGATGCATAATTGGTAGTGCATTGTAATGCTCTTTATGAGATTTACAACCCATTCAACTAACTCTAGCCACATTGGTAGGAGTTATCAAAATTTAGACATGGGATCTAGGAGGTTTAGTCCTCCCCTTTTTGGCCCCTCTTTCAAGGAGTTCACTTTGAGACTTTCTGTCGGATACACTCCTCCTATCAATGAAGATACAATTCATGTTCCTACCCATCATGCCTCAACTTCAACCTTTGCCTCCTCTTTGGAAGATGAATCTACTCTCAGGGTCCTTGTGAAGCAAGTTTAATCCTTATAGCTGAGACTTGCAAAGCTTGTGAGATTCTTGGCAGGAGATAATGCTTTTTCCCAAGTGGGTCCCATGGTTGAAAACTTGAAAGATCTATTAACTAAAGATCAAAGGGATCTGGATCTCCTTTTTGGTATTTTCGATATTGTAGAAGGCCACATTCTCTCCTACATGATGCAAGAGCATCACGCTCCATCAACATTATGTTGTGTTTTAGTTTCAATGTTGTATAGTTTGGTGTTTATTTGTTGTGTTTAGGTGCAGATCTTGCTATTGTTGTTTGGATAGAAGCATAATGTGAGGAGAAAATGGCTACTTGATTTTACTTCCAAACTCAACATTTAACGTGTTGGTTTGGTTGTGGTTCAATTGCTAAGTCATGGGTCGATTGGTTGTTTGAAATGTTCCATTTTAGTTATAGTCGAAGGCCATCTCATGTATGATGAGATAGATCAAGGACATGGTCGTATCAAGAAATAAGGCTAAAAGACTAAAGATTTTGTTATTAAGAGTCGGTGAAGTGAAATAAAAAAGACAGGGGGAATTGGAAAGGACGAGAAAGAATAGGAAATGCCCTCACCGAGAAGGAGAGAAGGCTAAGTGTGGAAAGAGGAAGGTGATCCCCTATCATTGGAGAATGAAGTAGAGAAGTAGAAATTATAGAAGGAACATTAGTTTGAGATGAATAATGTTGGGTCTTTTGAAAAATATATGTTTATAACTATAATCGGCCTATTGTGGGGGCCAAAAAAAGTTGACTTATGATTTTACATTCGCTACAGTTACAATTAAGAAGCTATGTTTTTCATTGAATAGATAAATAAATGCTTGATTTTCATTTTCTATTTATGCAAGCAAAATGGGTTGTCCATGTTTTTTCTTGGTTAGGGTTCATTCTGTCGATTTACTGTAGTTCCTATTGCATATGTCAGAATATGAGTTAATTAATTGAAAACTATCATTTACAAGGCAAGTTTATGGCACTATTTTGACCAGAAGCATGTACTACTTTGAGTGAGTGTGTTATGATTTTCTACCAAAGTCTGAGTATGTGAGTTCTTGTTGTCATCAAGTGGTATCAAAGTTAATGGTTTTGATTGCATGGGTAGAGCGTCGACAATGAGGCAACCTGTGTCAAGATTGGTGGGTGTGGTAAAAGAGTCAAGTGGTTGTGTCTCGAGTAAACCCCAGGATAATTTTTTGTAGGAGAGAGGAGATCTATAACTACAGAGGGTAGAGAAGGAGGCACAAAATATTGCTTATAGATATGATTTGGCAAAGCATTGCAGTAGTGAAGAGGATGAAGATTGAAATTAGAATACTTGTTGTAATACCATCTTGGGATAGATATTGGGATAGCATGGAGAAGAGAAAGCTATATGAGGAATTGCAAATGATTTCAAGTCAAATGGATGCATTGGAAAAGTATTATTTTCCTAACTCTATGGTGATCACAAGACATCTAAAGAAAGTAAAGGAAAGAGAGCCTGAAGAAGATCCAAGTCATGTAGAAGACATTATAGACAAGGATGTTGATAATGAAGACTAAACACATTTTGTAGATGTTAAGGATGAAGATGACCAAGTGACAAAAAATGACAATAATGTAGATTCTCAAAAATTTGAATTTGATCAATTTGATAATTTGTTGGAAGATGGTACTCAATGTGAAGCAGATTCTAATGACAGAGAAAATTATGTTCATGTTGAAGATAACAACTATAATGAAGATGAAGATAAATCTATATCAGATGTGTAGTTCAGTTCGGATGGTGGGAGTGTAGACTTAGTGAAGTCGGATATAGTAGAGAACAAAAGTGTCGAAGTTTTAAATGGGATTGCAGTAAAAGAGCAGACATTTATGGTGAAAAGGTAAATGATGCAATGGTTTCAGTTGATACTGTAGCAATAACTAATTTTACCCATAACAAGGAAGTTGCTTTTGGGAAAATGTGGGTGGAAGATTGTGAAGAGGAACCAACATGGTGGGGATTTGGATTTAATAAAGAGAATCGGGGGAGGAAATATGCACAAAAAGAGAGAAGCCAACAAATGCGAATCAAGAAACTTCTAAGGCAACAATGCAAGTATGGAAGTGTCAAATCAAGAAACTAGAAGGTGAGGAAAAAGAAATTGAAGCTAAAATTTGACATTGCGAAATCCATGTTCAAGAGCACATGAATTCTTAGTCACTTGGGGAGTCTGATGTAGGAGCATCACACTCCATCAAATTTTGGTTGTGTTTTAATGTTGTGTAGTTTGGTGTTTTCTGGTTGTGTTTAGGTGTAGATCTTCATGTCATTGTTCGGATAGAAGCATAATGTGAGGAGAAAACAAATACTTGATGTTACTCCCAAACTCGACAGTTAATGTGTCAATTTTTTTGTGGTTAGGTTGTTGAGTCATGGGCCGATTAGTTGTTTGAAACGTTCCATTTTAGTTATAACTGGAGGTTATTTCATGTATGATGAGATAGATCAAGAATTTGGTCATATCAAGAAATGAGGTCGTAAGACTAAAGAGTTTGTTATTGAGAATTGGTGAAGTGAAAGCAATAAGGCAGGAGGAATTAGAAAGGACGAGAAAGAAGAGGAAACACCCTCACTAAGAAGGAGAAAAGGAGGAGAGAAGTTTGAGTGTGGAAGGCGGAGGATGATCCCCTATTGTTGAAGAGTCAAGATCCAATCACTCCATCTCATGAGCCCTTATCATCCACCGCCATAAATCTAGATCCTATCATACTCCCTAATTCCTCTCTCAATCCCTTATCACCTTCTCCTCCCAATCAAGATGTGGCTATCCCCTCATCTCCATTACACAATCCTCCATCACCGCTTAGCTCCATCATACCAACGCCACTGTTATATCACCCTGGTAACATTACACTCTTCCATGGTGGTCTTCTTGCATGAGAAAAAAAAGTTATATGCACCACCCTTCCTCCTGCACTCAATAATGGACTCACATCATCCTTTCAAAAGAATAAGCATCCCACCATAGATCACATGCTCAAGAACATGAACTATCAAGGCCAAGGTTTGGGCCTTCATGAGCAAGGTATGTTAGAGCCCATTCAGGTCAAAGAACATCCAGGCACACATGGTCTTGGATATATCTCCCAAGAATCACAATCCAAAATTTTTGATACAACCTCCATACATTCCAAGCGAGCTTCTTCTAAAATAATGAGAGGCACTTCCCATCGCTCTACCAAATCCTTTGCTGCTATCCCCCCTCCATCATATTACCTCAAAATAATTTTCCATCTTCCTCCTTCATCCTCTAAGCCCATTTTGGGTTCTTATGTCCCTCCATCCACCATCGCTCATCCTCGATCTACTGCATGTATTTTGGGCCCTTACATCCCAAATTCACCTCCTCAATCTCATCATATACATCCTTTCCTCCATTCACCACCTATCCCTCGTACACAACATAAAAATCTAAAATTCCTAATTCCTAATTAGGATCAACAAAGGCACCCTTACATGCATGTTATCTTGCATCCTCCACCCACACACCATCATCAAAAGCTTATGCCTATCACTCCATCCACGTCCACTCCACATCCTCCATCTCCCCATACCTATCCCATTGCTACTACAAGCACTTTGGATGCCAAAGAAAAAATGTATAAATCCAAACATCCACATGAATCTAAAGCTCCTCATGTCCCTTTCAAAAGACATGATAAAAATAAATTCCAACATCCAAATCAATCCAAATGGCCACAAAGGCCCATTAACGAAAAAATCAAAACCATGTGGATTCCCAAGAAAAAAGAGGTCATGCCTTCAAATGAGAAATCCCTAATGCCATCCAAAGTTTATAATCCCAATGCTAATCATTTGCATCCTCCATCTCCTAAATTTGTTTTGGGTCCTTATGTCCCGAAATTCACTATCCCAATGCCTCCATTATCGCCAAATTCTCCAACCATCAACCATCCTATCATTTCACATCCACCACATGTGCCAATGTTGGTCCTGAACACCTTCCCCCATCACACATCCACTCCATCATTCCATCCATACACCTTCCAATATCCCACCTATCTCCCCCATCAAATCCCTTTAATCCATCTGATTCGACACTTCAAACATGGGCTCTTATTACCTCATCTGGAACTTGATTCTTAGGTCCTTTATCCATCCACTTTATTATATGTATTTTGAATCCATATCCTCATCCATCTCAATCCATATTTCTATCTAACAAGTCCCAAAAAGTCAAAAAAATCAAAAACCACAAAAAATTAAAAAACACAAAAAAGTGAAAAAGAAAATAGTAAAGAGAAAATAATTCATCCAATGGTGAAAACTTGGCAAACAAGCACCTTGGATAGGTACCATGATAAAAACCTGGCAAATAGGCATCATGCATAAATCCCACATCTAGTCTACTTCCATGATTGGGGGCAACATCCACTTACACATTCCTTTCCTCCATCTCCTACATCTGCCTATCCTCCACATCCTATCCATCATATCCCATTTATCCCAGTCCCTCCATCTTCTTTCGGATCTCGATAAAGACAGGGGCACATATATATACATGCTTTGGACATCTCTTGGCATATTTTCCCTTCATCCACTATCATTTTCCTTACCTTTCCCATCTACTTTTCTAATCCATGCATATTGTCTACATCCATCTAACTTCCTCATCCATCCCATCCTACCACCATCCCTCTCCCTTCCTTATGTACATCTCCTACCCATGTCCATCTTACTCCCTTATCCACCCATCCTATTATCCCCCTTGCCTCGTCACACATGACACATCTAGAGTGGGGGCATCTCCTTATTTGTGATAGAGTCCTTGGAGACATCATCCATCCATCCATCCAATACTCCCTTCCATCTACCCAATCCTTATCTTCCTATCCTCTCATCCATAAATCCTTTTTCATCCTTCCATCCTTATCTAACCATCCTACCCATCTCCCTATCCATCTTCCCAAATCCTTATCCCTCTATCCACATATCCTAACATCTTTCTATTTCCCCATCTTTATCAATCCATCCATTTATCTCTATTTTCCTCCTCTCTCATCATTCTTTGTTATTGCTATCTAGCTACAGGATACCCCCACACAATCCAATGCCATCCATCCTACTATCTCCTCACTTTTCATCCCTCATCCATCCATCGTCTCATCCTCCCACTTCATCTTTCAATAATTTGGATAACTATCCCCTGCCCGAGCTTCACATAATCCACATCCTACACATATCCACCATCCTATCCACACAGCCTATCTTGGCTCATCATATCTGCTTTATCCTTCTATCCATTTATCTTGGTCATCTCATCATCCATATCCATTTTATTTCGTCGGTATCTTGTCAAACTACATTGCCCCTATGCTTTCACGTAGGCAAGGTCGATCATTTGATCTACCCCCGAGGCTCTGTATTTTCTATGTCTTGGCCTTGTGTCAAACTACATTGCCCCTACACTTTCACGTAGGCAAGGTCAATCATTTGATCCGTCCCCTGGGGCTCTATATTTTGTATGTCTTGTCATATTTTGTCATCTTTCGTTGGCCTTGTATTGAACTATGTTGCCCCTACACTTTCACGTAGGCAAGGTCGATCATTTGATCCACCCTCAGGGCTTTGTCTTTTCTATGTCTTGTCATCTTCTATCATCTATCTTTGGCCTTGCGTCGAACTACGTTGCCCATGCGCTTTCACATAGGCAAGGTCGATCATTCGATTCACCCCCTAGGCATTTGTTCATCTGGTCTTCGTCATCCATTGCGGTCTTCATTGTCCTCTCTCCGCTTTTATCCATGGTCTTTTATCAAACTACGAGGGCTCTGCACATTCACGTAGGCAAGGCTGATATTTGATCAACCCTCGAGCCCCTAGGTCTTTAGGTTGAGTCTTGTGTCTTGTTGTCTTATCGTGCCATCAAGTATGTCCCTATCCTATCTAGTACTTACAAACAAAGTTCATTAGTTTCATGAGGTTCAATCAGTTTCAGATATCCTGCATCATGTCGATCAACCAATCTATCCTCCATATTTGGTCTCAGCAGGATGTATCCTTCCTAATAGACCACATCAACCCCATCCATCATATTGATCCTATGGCAAAGGATGTTTTGAATTTAATTGTGATCTTTTGATTCTTTTGAAATTTTGTTTATCATTTGAGCTCCCTATCATCACTTTCCAAGGTTGCCATGATCTATCATATTATGGTGTGTTTTGACTAGTTAACACAGGGGCATATCTTGATCTTTTTGTCTATTTATGTCTTCTTGGTTGTCCCACGTAGTATCCACCAAGATCCATGTGGTCTTGTGTTACGATGGGGCATCCTTTTGTGCTTGTGGTTATCCCAATACCTGGCCCAACCAGAGTCATCATGATTTTGGGGTGTTGGGATAGCCTTCTTGTTTGTTGTGTATGCATTTGACACTAATCCACCTTGGTTATACATACCATGGTACCTGGTGTCTTATGCTATAGCAAAAATCAGTGCTCCAAAAATGGCAACTTGCATCTTCAATTGCATTGCATCTTCACCTCCTCCATCTTCATCCATCTCACATCTACATCCAATCTTACTCCATTCAATCTCGCACAAATCATCGATCATCACACCCTTGGTCTTGTTCCCAGCCTTGCTACAAGCCTTGACCCAATCACTATCATCATCATCATCATCATGAGTGGGATGTATCCTTCCCTATCCTTGTGTTGTTCTGGGATGTATCCTTCCCTCATCAAAAACTCTCTTATTGGGATGTATCTTTCCTTATCCTTGTTTTGTTTGGGGATGTCTCATTCCCTCATCAACAACACTCCATCGACCATCAATCCATCTTGGCTTGTAGCTTGACTAGGGCAACATCATATTTGTCTTGAAAACCATTTGTGCTTGCCTCTATCTATTCATCATATCTCATCCATCATTTTGCATCATCTTTCCCATCTCCCCTTTCATCCTCTCATCCGTTTGAGAGAACACCTGTGTTGTCTTGAACCCTCATGTCCTCTCGAGGGGGCATCCTCAATCCATAATCTTCATCTTCACTCCCATCATCTTTCCTCGTTGTTATTCTTCGAATGACTAGGGCATCTAACCATCTTTTTCTAAGTGCTATATTTTAATATTCTTTGAAATGATGCTACTTCATAACACCATCTCAAAAAGGGGAAAAATGTAGACACATAAATTTGACCACTTTCATATGGTCATAATCTCATCATTTATTTGTCTAATCCATCTATATAATTAAATGACACATTTAATTAATATTACCCCCTTTCCCTAAGGTCCCCAAAAGTATTTAATCAAATACTTTAACATTAACCCACTTCATCTCTAAATTAAATAAATGCAATCAATTTATTTAATTTAGTCATTTATCCTTTTCATTTTTAGTTCATTCTTTCTCTCTCCTTGTCACATCCTTCATAACCTTTTCACTAAATTGGTTTAATTTAATTAATCCTTCATTAAGATGTGCATATCCTTAATTAGGATTAATGTCACATCCTCCATAACTTGTCACTTGCCTCTAATCATCATTAATTAGTCCAATCACCTGTTTCCACAATCTTAATCTTAATAACTTACCCCTTTTAACATGTCCTTAAGTCAACCTTCTTGGTACTTACCTTTTTTGGGTTGAGCTCTTCCCCATGTGAATTAAAAATTCACACTTATTCCCCCATGCATTTGTCTTCCCCATGAAATCTCATATATCACATCATACCCATGGGACAAAGACACCTTCTAGAAGGAATTTTGTCTTACCCTTTGGTTTCTTCCAAAAAGTGAATTAAAAATTCACTTTTATTCCTCCAAAGCTTTCCCCTTCCCTATGTGATCATTGAAAGGTCACATCAGTCACATGTCAAGGTACTTGCAAGTACCTTGAGACCACATGACCTCTTCCATGTCATTTTTACCCTTGTCCATCTCACCTTGTCCTTTGGACAACTCACCCGCCACATGTCCAAATTTGAGGGCTTGTGAGTCCTCAACTCACCACAACCCTCCATCTTGGCCATGGTGGCTCAATCTTGACTGTTGAATTCTTTAGAGAATTCAACTTTTCCTATAAATACCCCCCCTCCTTCATTAAGGGATCCTTATGCATTCTTAGCCAACTTATGATCTCAAGCCATTTGAGCCTCCATAAGTTGTTATCACCTCATTTTCATGCAATATCCATCTAAGCCATTTTCATTTTGTACTTCAAACACTTTGCATCATTTTTCCATCAAGGAGCACACATGTTATCAACCGTCAAAGGGCCAACCAAGGGAAGCAGGGATAAAGGTATATCAACTTGATTTTCATTTTTATCTTGTGTTTAACTTAGGCTAATCATTTTTGAGGTGTTAGGTGTCTTTGTATTCTTTTTTCATTATTAGATTAGTATGTTTTTCCCTTTCACACCAACCTTGAAAGTAGTCTCTAGTTTTGTACCATTTTTCAAACCAAGTTTTCTCATTTCAAATGGTGTTAGTGTACCAATCAACTAATCTCTGTAATAAGTATTAAATTTTGCAAATTCCTCTATAGTAGATATCTTTCCTCTATAGTAGATACCTTTTCATTGTATGAATCAGGAAGAGTTCTAAGAAATTTCCTTACCACCCTAGGTTCTTTGACTTGCGCACCAAGACCTCGCATAACACTTACCAGATCATCAACTCTCTACATGTAGGTTGTAATTGTTTCATCTTTAGACATTCGTAGGGTCTCAAATTATGCCTTCATATTCTACAAATTTACTTGTTTAACCTTGGCATCTCCTTAATAAATGATTTTGATTTTATCCCAAAACTTGTTTAGTGGTCTTAAGATTCATAACTTTAACCAATTCAAAATTTAAAAGACTTCACCAAAATAAATCTTGCCTTAGCATTTACCTCATGTGCCTTGATCTCATTACTTATTCTTGGACCATTTTTTGGTGCAACATATTAAGTCTTTATTTCATTTTCAATCTCAAATCCATGAGATTCCAAATATCCTTCCATCTTTGTCTTCCATAATGCATAGTTTGTTCCATAAAATCTAAGTAAATCTATCTATTTTGCCATCCTAGATCTACCTCAAGCAGTTAAGTTCTTTTGCAAGGAACATTTATTTGATACCAATTGTTGAATGAACAAGAAAATTAAGAGGGGGTGAATCATTTGTATCAAATCAAAACATCAAAACCCTCAACAATATCAAATCCATAAGCATTCATTAAACCCTTATTCTGTTAAAGTGATTAATCATGAAATGTAGATAATAGAAATTAAAGTAACAATAGAATACATGAGAGAACACTCTAGATTTAGGTGGAAAATCTAACGAGGGAAAAATATGGTGAGGATTAGCTCAAAATATAATTAGTTGCAAAACCCATACAAGGGATCACTGTCAGAATATGACACATTATCCAAAAAGGCTCACAGCTAGGGCTCACCACCACAATAGGAAACACAAGAAGATAGAAGAGAAACGTAACACAAAGAAAAAATTCTTAATGCAACAATGAATCCACCACAAATTCTCCAACACTTTCATAGGCTTTGTAATGCCCCGCCAAGTGACCTTAAAGGAAGTTGCAATTAACGTCTTAAGCGAACCAATTTTTTTTTTATAAAGTGCATTTAACATACACATTCACTTACTAATTAACAACAACCTCTAAGGCTACAAGTTTAGGATTACTTAAACCCACACATACATATTACATATAACCGTAGCATTATAACTTTATGAAATAAACCTCATACATCATAAGAATACCACATAGCATAATAAGATATCAACCAAAATATAATTTCATAATCATTAACTTAATCCAATAGTTACATCACTCATTCCCAGAATGAGACAATAGTACATAAGGTTACAATTACATAATTCCACCTCATAAACATAAGAGGGATAAAATAATTTATACAAACTGAAATATTACCATACAAGAAATTACAACAAGAACCATGAGCTATCCATCTGGATGTCTCGCCACCAAGTACTGAAGATCAATGGAGACCCAACGGTTTTAGTGCATGTTTCACCCAACCAAGTGGTACCCGAAGGCCCACCCCCCATGCTAGGAGATAGTAACAAAGTAACATGGACAAAGATCTACAACCACTAACCAAAGACAGACTCATACTGACTCATACTATTATAACCAACCAAATGAATTAACAAGTACAACTCAATCACCATACAAGTACAAATCAGGTGCAACTCCAACATCACTGACCTACGTCACATTGCTTCCAGACATAATATTAATCAAGTATGTTCAGAGAACCATACACAAAACAAAACCAACTGTTGTCCTAGATAGAGTGTCATCGCAAGGTTTGTCATGAGATCTCCTCTGGGCATTCTTCATAGGCTTCAGAAATCCTAGTGGCCTCAACCGAATCCCAACACTCATACTCACTCAAGCGGAATCAAATACCTCTCGCACTGACAAGATAAATGACTATGCCATTCCAGGCCTTCTCACTCATCCCAAGTCTAAATGAGCCCTTGTGTCTATGAGTGAGGATTAAATTATCTTGATTAGTGTGAATGCATCTTAACCATATAAGTACATTAATTTAGTTATCACTTGATTAACTCACTTCTGAAGGTTACCCGATTTACCACTTTGGGCTCCAGCCCCTAACAAAAACCACTCTTCTATTCGACAACACACACCCAAATAATTCACCAAGGGAATTACAAGTGCATACAAACTAGACATCAAAACCACTCCAACACAAGGAGGATACAAATAATAGAACTCACTCCAAGCATCTTGGAGGCAATAAACACATAGTCCACACCTTTCACAGGAGGCAACAAAATGAAACCACATAACAAGGTCACTCCATACAAGGAGACACGAATCCCATAATCCCCTCCTAAACCAAGGAGGTGCAAACATCCCCGTTCGTGAAAATCGGGTACTAACATAGACACAACCTCATGCACTACCAAGAGAATTCACAACAGGTTGACATCACAACGACAACCCTCACAAACAACAGACCATCTAGAAGACTTATAAACTAACAGGTATTCAACCCATTCTCAAAGTATAAACACGAAAGACATAATCATTGAAGGCAATAGAATAAACTACATTTGGATACTCTAAATCCATTTCTCATTTTATTACGTAATTCATTATATTGATAAAACTGAATTAAGAGTTCATCTTTTCAGATAGGGGATAAATTACACTAATATTTAATTCTCTAATTGCTCTTAATCAAAATAAGTATTTTCAACTATAACTCAAAATATTTCGCTTTAAATTAAATAACCAATTGCCCTTGCAAATTAAATCATTAATAAAATTAATCAAATTAACATTTGGTCTCTTCCATAACTTATTGTGTTAAAATAAGATCAAAATTTGGACTATAACCCAATATCATATATATATTTTTCCAATTAAATCAAATTAATAATTGGACCTTTTACACATGAATTTAAATTCCACAATTAAATTTTAAATTATGCATTCTTTAAATCAAATATTTAACTCCTTCAATTAAAATTTAACATGCCATTTTAAAATAAACAATAATTTCCCCATACATTTATAATTTTAATTCCACTAATCTAATATACAAATTTTATTTAAAATAATATAAATAAATATAATACTTTAATATTATAAATTATAATATAAAATATTATTAAATAATATTTTAATATTATAATAACAATACATAAAATATTAATATTTATAAATATCAATTTATTATTATTTTATTATCAGAGCAGCCATGGGAAAATAACTTAAGTCCTTTCTCAAAAAAACTTGGGGTATTTATTTTTTTGGGAAGAAAATCAGCAAACTTTAAATTCTGAACCCAGTTGTGTAAGTGGAGTGGACGCGCAACAACCAGACCATGAAAAATACCCTTTTAATAAACAGAGGGTTTTCTAAAAAAAAAACATTCTAAATGCTTCGTTCAAATCTCTATGTTTGATTCCAATAACAAAATAATCGATTTCCTCAAATAATTTAAATTCAACTAAGGTTTTCACAATTTTCACTCAAGAATTTTCACAAAGCAAAAGCTGTAAATTTATTTGATTCTTTTCTTCTAATAATAAATTTATTTTCTAAAACAGATTTAACAAACAAATCTTTAATCACTACTATTTAAAAGTAACCAAGAACAATAAAACACAAAGAGGAAAACTTGGTTCAAGAAGCTACAGGAAAAGATGAATTTCTGATGCAAGCCTCCTCCAAAGATTTCCTGAATTTTTTTCAATCCTCCAACGAATCCAATCCAAAACCCAACAAATGCAAACAATCTTTCCTCCAATCAATTCAACAAACAAAACTTTCTTCAAACCCTTCTTTGTGCAAATTTTTCCAAAATTTCTTCTCTGCTGTAAAAAATGAATTTTCTAAAAACTTTCTACCCTAAAATTAAAACATGCATTCTTTATAAATCAAAATACCTAATATAACCCTAATTCACATTACATGCAAATTAGATATTAATTTCAATTTCAATTTCAATTTTAATTTTTGAAAACCCACTTTCAATTTAAAATACAATTTCAAATAATAAATTAATTTCTAAAGTTGCAACTAATTTCTTAAATAAACATTTAATTACAATTTCTAATTTAATTCCCACAAGTTGAAATTAAATTCCAAAATTAATTTTAATTCTTTTATTTCCTTTCATTCTCTTGCATCACATTTAATTAATTAATTTAATTATTTAATAACTAAATTCAACCCCCTTGGATTAAATTTAATTAATTAAATAAATTAAATATAATTAATTAATTTAAATATAAACTTTTAACCACATTGCATTATTTAAATTAAATAACCATCAACATGATTTAAATGCAATTATTCTAAATATCTATTTCCAAATCAAGAATCCTTCATAATTAAATAACATTAAAGCAAGACCGACAATGACTCGACACACACAATTGACGACACACTAAGGGTAGGCTGTAAATTTGACACATGTTACCTAGCTACTATCTCTTGTTCAACTTAACCATTGGATCGACACGCTCAAACCCATGAAACCAGGTGGAGTCGATGTCATGTAATTGCAATCCTGCAACCAAGTAAATAACATCATACAATATATCCAGCATATAATACACATTGTGAAGAAGAAATTACGGATTCGCAAGGTGCTCACAAGCGAGTGATGTGAACCTATCTTCTTCACCAATACACTCATCAAAACTGACACTTCCATCATAATTTCAATAATCTCATAATAACATCTCATGTTAACTCTACAACATCATTAATCCATAATGCAAGTGAAACAATAATCAGATAACCACATCCCATAATAATAGTTGTCGCTCAATAGTAGCGATCAAAACATCATCACGAAATGTATCTAGTATCAAAGTAACTGCAACCAAATGTAGCATAAAGCAAACCGAACAAGAAGCAAAACGAAGGGGTATTACAGGCTTGCATGAAAGATTGTGGACACCTTCAACTCACTGCATTCAAGAATACAACACTTTGAAGTTCACATTTTTCTACTCAAATTCACATCTATACTTCTATAATTCACATTATATTCATCACTTATATCTATCTATCCTTTCTCTTGCATCTTACAACAATATCACTCTTATTTATATCATCCTCAACCTTGAAAACCTTCTCCAAGGTTGGCAACTATTTGTTATATTTAAAATTTTAAATTAGGCCAAAACCCAAACATTCCCATGGTGGATAAGAATGAAGGTGAACCAAATAAACCCTTAATTAGGACCCAAATAAATCCTAACACACCTCAACACTCTTTCATAAACCTTGCATGTATTGTTAAAACTTGGTCAACCAATACCCATGCTAAACACCATAAAACATTAAGTACACACTTTCTTAAATCAATATGAAAGTTCTAAGAAAACAAAATTCACTTGAACACAATCTATAATAATCCATGAACCACCTGAGATTCATCAAATACTTTATCCAAACTTGCATCATATAAATACTTCAACTTAGAACATATGGTTAACCTTATTCACACATTGACACATGAAACACACATTGTACTATACCAAGTCAAGTGAAACCTTGAATTTTAAAAGATACAAACATTATAAGAAACTTCCCAGATCCACACAACCTAAAGCCAAACTACAGAAAAATGTGGAGCAAATATATTTCTCCTAAACCATAGAAAAGACCTATGAAAAATTGGTTCACACACTGGTGAATTATCTCACTTTGCATAGTGATCCAAAAACCTAAATTTTAGACATAGCAACTATTGACAACCAAAAAAAACATATCAGATCCACACAAGTATAACATTAACACAAAATAAATGTGGAACACATCTCGAAGCACATTCAGAACACTTCCAAAATGTTATTTTCTTTGTTTATCAATTTTTCTCAAAAGGACTTGGAAACCAAGTACCAGAGACATCATATCAGCACGTTACTCCATTCCAAAAAATCTCTAGACACTACAACATAAATATAGCTCCATGTAATCACAAAACTTCCTCAATATCTCAACTACACATGCACAACTTGCAACAACTTATTTTCCTCTTTTTTACAATTTTTTCAATATCCTCGATATCTTCATCATGCAACCAACTTCCTCAACACATATTTGACATCAATGACAACAATAGCCTATTGACATACTATTGAAATCAATCGTAACGCATTCATCCTTGTAACATTCTCTTGTCTCCAATGATTTGATTCTCAGAATGGTTCTTCTACACATACTTAGGAGTCTTGGGAGTCTTTTTTGGAGCTTCTTCTTCTTCCATTTGCAACTCCTTTTCTTTCTCTTCCACTTTTTCTTCTTCACTGCAAGAGGGATCATCAGATTTATATCCTTTTATTATCATTGATCTTTGATGTGGTTCTTCATCCACTTTGACACTTTCACTTTCAATAAATTTCTTTAGTCTCTTGTTGTACCACTTATATTCCTTCCTCTTTGTAAAATATCCAAGGAAGATTCCTTGATTTTATATTGCATCAAACTTTCATAAGTTTTCTTCATCTCTCTTGATATAATATTTACTTCCAAACAATCTAAAATATTTCATAGTAGGAGTTCTTCCATAGGATAGCTCATAGAAGTCTTTGAACTATTTACTCTTGTGTGTACTCTATTGAGAATGTAGAATGCAATTTGAATAAATTCTCTACAAAAGACATTCAATAGATTTTCCTCCTACATCATGGTCCTTGATACCATTTGAACTATTCTATTCTTCCTCTCCACAACCCCATTTTGTTGTGGAGTCCTAGGATTTTACAAATTCCTTTTTATCCAATGATTTTCACAAAAACTCTTAAATTCATTAGAGGCAAACTCACCACCTCTATTAGACCTTAAACAAGATTTCCAAATCCATTTCATTCTCAACCATAGATTTAAATTCTTTAAACTTATCTAGAGCCTATGATTTTTCTTTTAAAAAGGTCACCCAAGTCATTCTAGACATTATTACATGTCACTTTGAGGGATTCTTGTTCTATTAGGTCCACATAAGTTTGTATTCACCACCTCCAAAGGTCTCACAATATAGAATTCCTTAATTTTGAACCTCTTTCTTGTTTGCTTCCCAGCCTAACATTATTTGAAAATTGCATTGATAGGTTTGTAATTCTTGTCAGATCTCTCACAACTTGAGTAGAGTTGATTTTCACTAGGATATCAAAATTTATGTGACCCATTATTTTATTCCATAGACAACTTTCATTGGTCTAAGTCATAAATCACTTACTGCTACCATTTTTGAGATGATAAAAATTTCCTTTTGTCCTTGTTCTTGTTGCAACCAAAGTTTCAGAGCCTCCTTTTCTAATTTCACAACCACTATCCTAAAATATAAGATTGTATCTTCTACTACACATTTGTCCTACACTTAGAAGATTGTGTTAGAGACCCTTGACATAAAGAATGTATCATATATCTTATGCTTTCCATCAAAATTTATTGAACCTTTTCCACAAATCTTAGTAGAAGTATCATCACCAAACTTAACAAGACCCCCATCAAAATTTAAGCTTGGGATATTTTGAAGCATGATGACCTATCTTTCCACAACTGAAAAACTTGAAGGGTAATTGACCTCTATATTTTCCAGTGCCCTTTTCAATCTTCTGACAAAATTTTCTTCCACATCATCAAGATCATCCAAATTAGATTCATCATTCCTCTCTATCTTGATGACTTTAAAATTAGTCTATTTCTTTGAATCAACTTGACCAAACTCTCTTAATTCTCTTAATTCAAAAGTAATTAAAGTAGCAAAAATTTGATCTCTAGAATAGTGATCTAAATTTTGAGCTTCCTCAATAGCAAAAACTTAAGAACTATAATATTTAGGAAGGGTTCTAAATACAATTTTCACAACTTCACTCTCTTCCAGCTTTACACCAATACCATTGATGGCATTGACCACTTCATCGACCTTGTGCATTTTCTTGCAATATCTTCATCCTTTGAAATCCTTAGGGTTTCAAATTTGGATTTGAAATTCTGCATATTTATTTGTTTAACCTTTTCATCTCCTTGATAAATAATTTCCAACTTCTTTAAGATCTCTTTAGCTTATTTTTAGCTTATTACCTTCACACTAAAAAATGTAGACACCTTCTGCTCACTGCTTATGGTAGCATTAAGTGTGTAAGCCCATGCTCAAATCAAAAAATATTGATCATATTCGGATCATAAAATCCTTGTACAACATAGATCCAACAATTAATCTTTCTTATATATCCTCCACGACCTTAAAAACATTCTCTAGGTCAACCTTAATGAAACACATGCACCTCAAACGTGCAACCACCAAATATTTCGGCACCAAACACCTTTATCGTGGAAAGAGATGAAGGTGTACCACACAAAGGGTTAACTAGGACCCAAATCTACACAAACTTGCTACACCATGCTTCCACAATCAATGAAGCACATTCGCACGCAATACCAACATGCTAGGTCATCCAAACTGACATAACACTAATATGCAACCACATTAACACCCCTCCTAGCCTAAAAACAACTTGAGGACCACTTATTAACATTACACAATAGTCTAGAATATTCCAAATATAACGTAATATCCAACAATACTGACACAACCACATACATTTATGAAGAACATTATCATCATGTGCAACTAGTCAAACTACTAAAAGCAACAACTCATGGATTCAACCATATAGAATAGTTGAACACCAAACCATATAAGGAGAAGCAGATATAGACAATATGATCATGTTCCCAAATCCACAAGTCAAGAAACCTCAATGCGGAAAAATTTGGAGCAATTCTATTTCTCCCAGACAACCTTATTCACAATCCACACACTGGTGAACACATCTTCCATTGCCGCATGATCCTAAACCTGAAACTCTGGATATAGCACCTTTGAACACCTCTAATAATCATATCCAAACCACACAATCATATCTTAAATATTGAATAAATACGTATCACAATACAAAAAACTTGTTTATCATATTGTACACTCTTTAAGAAAATTTCTTAAAAGTACTTGGAAACCAAGTGATTGTGTTGCATCTACAAAATCACAAGCACCTTATCCTCACAACCACAACATCTACAACACCTTCTAAGCACCACAACCATACTACCACACTATAGGTTTACATCCATAATTACTTTATAATCACAACCACACTAGATGTTGAAATCAATGACAACACTAATGACAACATAGTGTAATAATCTCCAACATATGGAACCATAGAGCCTAGTGCGTGAATGTTAAAGCATTACGATGTAGTATAGAGAAGGAGGAATGAAATTTTTTTTTAATAAGACATGACTTTTCCTTATTTTAGTTAATGGTTGATAAATATAATAGGGGAGTGGGGGAATTCATTTTTCATGACTTAATCCATCTAATATAAAACACATATTTTTGAAAAAAGGAGATATACAAAATAAATTGACAAATACCTAGAGAGGAAGTAAGAAAATAAAATAAAAGCATAGAATAATCTATAGACAAAATTAGTGTAGGCCAAGGATACCCACCATTAAATACACCAACTTCAGAGAAGTCAAATGATAGTGGAATAAAACCTTCAACACCAAAGAGCCCACCTCCAAAGAAAAAATTATAGGAAAACTAACTAAAAGGAAGAGAAAATAGCCTTCCTCTAGTGGCTAGGTATCATACGAATAAATTATTTATAATGAGTTAATAGGAGAGAAATCAAGAACGAATAAGAAAAATTATCCTCCACTCCTAGAGAATAGAAGGAATAAAACAAAGAACTTGCCTCTCTCTAGATATGAACATGAAGTACTAGAGATAATTTAAATTATATCACTATTGGGTGAATATTTTATAATCAACTAATTGATTTCAAAATGACAATTTCAGCCATAGAATAGTGAGATTAAATCTCCCCTATGAGAAAGGGGACTCTCCCTTCTTATTGCTAACTAAATCAACTAGTAATTAACTAAACCTATTTACAATACAACTACCATGGGGGTTTTTCATTCATCCTATTCTCCTTTTTTCAGAATAGATGTTCCTTCTTACAATATCATAATTAGAATCCCTTGATGTTAAGAACATGTAATGAAATACTAAGTACTAGTTGGAGAAATAATAACCAATATCAAACTTAGTTAAATGTAAGAATGAATAGAAAGATACAAGTGAGTGTTTAGAACACGAAAACCCAAAAAAGCACAAAGTATTTTGTTGTTTTCTATGATGGTATGAAGAGAACAATAATGGTATATTTTGTAGCCCAAAGTCTCTATTATATGCCACCAAAATATCAAATGAACATAGGTAACAACCCACAACCCAAAGTCTTTGAATTATTTCCAGATTATACACGAACACAATCTTCAAAGATAATAACGTAGCTTAAAGTCTACAAAATAAGATTTGAAACACCGCTTAATATACTCAATTCCATGCTATGATTCAATCATATACAAGATAATGTAATGAGAAAGACATTATTACAATCTCAATACATAACAAACTTGATCCAAGGCAAAGATTGGATGCCAATTTGCTTCTTTTGTTGATGGAAACTTTATTTACACCTCAAAAACAAAGTTTTAAAATGCTTTTCAATTTGGGACTGCTTCATTTTATAAGCTAAAATAAAGTATTTAAAAAAGAGCTCCCTCTTATATATAGAGGAGAGCCAAGAGCTAAAATAATAAAACTATAACTAACTTGACTTATTCAAAGGGAGAGTTTGATTTTATTTGGGACTTCTCTCCTTTTACATGTAATTGTTATTTTACAAAAGATATGTAGTATTTCATCTAAAAATTAAAAATTGCATAAAAGAAACTCTTGAAATAAACTAAGTTTGGAAAAACATGTTCTTTCACTCTTCATTATTCTTCTCCATGAAGTCTTTATATCTTTTCAATGCAACTTGGGCTTTAGAATCATATTGTCTTGTTGTATGGTTGGAGACAATGAGAAATCATGTGATGGAGTCCTTGACACTGATGCATTCTTTCTTATGTTTGTCAAAAATCACTTTTAGGTTATCAAAAGATACTTGAAAATCCACTAAATTGTAAATAGAAGCTAATGAAAAAGCTTTTGACTCAATCTCTTTCTGAAATAGTGATTTATACTCTTGGATAACTATATCAACGAGAACGACGTTTTGATTGCCATCTCATACTGAGCAAGGAAACTACTTAATCTGAGTGATAAGATTTGATCCTCTATCATCACCTATCTCTTGAGATTCTTGTAGATCTTTGATTAGCTCATCAATGACATCCTTTTTATGTTTCATTGTTTCCAAAATTTCAATGAACATTTTTGTATTGGGAGCCACCCCAATTTCTAAAAACACATCCAACTAGAGATCTCTCATTTTCATCCAAGCTTCAAAACCTTTCTCTAACTCTTACATATTATGAGATAATGTGTCAATTGTTTGGTTCAATTCATTTCTCACATTCTCCATGTTTTTTATCATTTCAATTGAACATTTCAGTAACTGGGCACCTTGTTCCAATAACATGTCAATCCATTTAGTAACACCCTATCATATGCATGAGTCTTTTTGTCCTTTTTGATTGCAAGATAATCCATACTTGTGGTAACAGGTGTGATAAACTCAAAAATTTGAGTTATCTTCCATAGTACAAAAGTGAGTTGCTCTACTTGAGTCTTCAATTGCTCCTTGATGATCTTATCCCTATCATACCTTTCAAGTAGAGAGGCCATTGTTGATCACAAATCTTCCTTTGCACCTTTATTTGTTTCTTTACCCAATTCTATCCCATTTATTGCATAGTTTGATAAATCAACTCCTTCAACAATCTTGGCCTTCTTCATTGCCTTGGTCTTTGTTGGAACCAGTTGGCCAAAGTGAAAGTCATTTGGGGAGACAACTGATTTTTTCCTCTTAGGTGTTTTTGAGATCATCCAAGGAGGAAGAGTAGAAGAACCTCCTTCAACACCTATAACCATGGTTTGTGTTGATGGAGTTTCTTATACAATAGTGGTCATTACAACCAATGGAGTATGTGTTAGAACTACAACCGAAATCTCCACACTTGACACATTATGTGTAGACTCAAACATGAATTTGTCAAAATTAGATTGTATGGACACATCAAAAGTAGGTGAAGAAAAAATTGGCAAAGAAGATAAAGGGCCAAAAACATCTTCAATGTTTTTGATAAAGTAAGAAACATTTATAGGGTTTTGTACCCTTACACAACGAGCCTCATGGTCCAAAAAAGATTAAGTACAAAAACATCTTCAATGTTATTATGAAGGCTCTCAACAATTGACCCGCTAGTGGGTGATGAATGAACTAACTGAATTGACATAGTAGGAGCATTAGAGATGGTGGAAACAAAAGTAAATGGCTGTTCACTTGTGACAGTAGAAGGATTGGGACATGTAATTGTAGTAATAATAGGAAAAGAAGAGATGGGGAGTCTTTTGGAGTAGACTCTAGTTGTGAAGTAGTAAGAATTTTTGGCACATCTTTTGCTGGAATTTATTTTTCTTTCTCACCAACTTGAGTTGATGTCCCCTCTCTATATTTAATTTTTTATCCTTTCATCTTGAAAACATACTTAGGTTCCTTGCTAGTGCTAGGAGTATCATCCTTGTTCTTTTTTCTCAACTCTCATTTATTACCAATGCTCTAGTATCTTCCTCCTCTTTGCATCCTATAGTGAAAAGTTTCAACTCAATCCCCTTTTACTGTAACCAAAAATTAGTGTTTGCAAGAACATTCTAGAACCTCTCTCTTATGGAAATCATCTCCTTTTGTGACAATTGGATCGACAAAAGAGGAGTGTTTGTCACACCCTGTCTTGTTATTACTGATTTACTTTTACCTTCATGGGTAAATAGGATGGTAAATGCAATCATGAGTTTGATATGCTTGCTAAAAGAATGGAATATTGAAATAGGTATTATGTGAAAGTGTTGATAAATGCTTAATATGGCTTTGAAAGAGTAAACATGTTTACATTGATTGCTATATAAATATGCTAAAGTTATGATGCATATGGATTTATTATGAATGTCTAACTACCATTGCAAATGTGTTGAGCTGGTTGCATGGATAGGTTCAAATCCTCTAGGTGGAGGGGAAGTATCACTGAGGAGAACATCTCGGTTAGGAACCCGTAACGTAACCTATCTGAGCTTACACACACACTCATAGTAGAATGGTTGAGTCAAGTTATTGTGTTAGGAAATGGTAGTTCATCCTTAGTATGAAGTGTTGCATTAGTAAAGGTCATGATTATTGTTGAATGCAAGCTTGGGTGATGTTTATATGTTTATAAATTATGAGTCCTTATATTACCATGCTTGATTGATAAGTGGAATATTTTTGAATGTATATATGTATGCATATACGTGTCAATGTTAGATCATATGCATGGAGGAGCACGCACATGAGAGTGCATAGGTATATGTACCTATGCACAATTATGTATGGGTTTCTTATGAGCATGGTGACAATGTAACATGCATATGTATATGTATAAATACATCGCACATATGTTTCTATCAATAATATAGTAATTGTGTATGTGCTTGATTATGCAATCGAAGGGATTATTTGATTATCGTATTGCTATAAAAAAGATACATTTGCATATAAATATACACGTAAGCATTTAATGTTGATATAGAGGTGTGTATATATATGTGTGTGTGTGTAGTGTATGTATAGTGTACTTTTATATATATAATTGATTAAATGGATAACATGCATTTGAATATCGAATGATTCTTTTGCAAAGTATACTATATATATTATATATGTTTGTATATATATATTATATAATATAATATGTGGATATATATTATATTATATATATAGTATATATACTATATATACTATATATATAATGTATGAATTTATATGATTATTCTAGATTCAAAGTGTTGTCCTATATATATAAATATCAAGTGATATGCATATAATAGCATTAGTTTATATGAAGTGTATCTCATATGACTATTGGGGAGTGCATGTATTATTATCAATACATGAATTGAATTTAAAATTAAATGATGTATCATGGCAGCACATGGAAGTCTTGAACTCCATCGTATAAAGGGGAAAACACTATGTGAATGCTGTGAAAAAAACATAAATCAACATAGTCTTTTAGGCTGCATAAAAGATAAAATGAATTAAGACTTAGTCAAGCTTAATATAGGCTGAACCATATACAAGTGATATATGAACAATAAGGCCAAACTATGTGGAAAGTATTCCACAATAATAAAAGGGAAGTATGTGATGTAGGAGAATTTGAGGCTTGCTTACAATCCTACATCATCATTTTTGCATTTTTCAATCAAATAAGACCTAAGCAAGTTTCTATAGGTGTTATCCACCTATATGAAATCATGAAATTTTAAATTTTTTATCCTTGCTATATGGAGTATCGGGCTTTTGGTTGTCGGCACATTGGGTGTACACAACATATTTCTCATATCACGTCAGACCTGATAGGTCCTATCACCTAATATGCCTTTGTGATGCCAATGATATCAACACCTAAGCCTATGTCTCTAAGGATATCAAAGCCGATAGAGGCATAAAGGGCAGCATAATCTCTAATTCCTCAATGCCCCGATATAACATGCTCGTGCGATTCTCCAATCATCCAATCAATATCGGGGTGACTTCATGCTAGCGAAGGGATATGGTTGTTCATCTCTACGATGGTCTGATGTGCATGTGTTTGATGTGGTTGTTCGACGGTACGTGGTATATTGAGATTCATTGGATTTCCACATCGATGTTGTGGAAATCAATCTATTGGTTGACTTGGTGGGCTATTGGTAAGGATGAACCATCTAATGCTTAAACTATTCTAGAAACTTTGACTTGGGTGTGGGAACATGCATGGACAACATGCAGTAATAAGAGAACTATATGCATAGTGTCAGGGTAGAGTAGTGTAAGGTAGAGAAGGGGTCGAGAGCAGTAAGAATAAAGAGATTCCCTAAAGAGAATATATGAATGTAACTCTATATCTGTATAAATAAAGTTTGTTTGTTCTCATGTGCATTCATTTTTTATCTTTTTGTGTGTGTGTATTTTTGTTGGCTGTGAGATCAGATAGTTTGGTAAGACCCTTCGGTGCTGACTGCACCAAGTGGTATCAAAGCCAGGTTGCTCTTGGGAAGGTGTGAAGCAATTATAAAGTCTTATAGAGAATTTGTTGTGGGTAAGAAATAAGGGGACCCATAGTTGCAGAGGACTTGTGTAAGATGGCACAAATAGAATGAGGCAGAGGACAAGGGTGTGAAGAGAAATAGACCCTATCCTAGTGGAAATGTTGAGAGGAATTATAACTAGATTAGAGGCTATCGAGAATGCACAACGAAGAGGGCATCATTTCAATGATATGAGTGATGATGATGAAGAAGAAAAATAGGCTGAAGTTGAAGGAGAACAACTAGAATTTGATCGAGGGGAAGAGAGGTTCATTTGAGTCCTAACTAGAATAAATACCAGACCTCATTTTAACCCTCTTGAGTATAAAGGGAACTTGAATTTTGATAAGTTGTTGGATTGGATCACTGAGATGGAGAAGTACTTCAAATTTGAAGGGGCATGCATTCCTATGGTGGGATCATTTTCAGACTGATAGACAAAGGAGAGGTAAGGAGAAGATAAAATCATGGGACCGCATGGTGAATAAACTAAAGGTAAAGTTCATGCCTACAGACTATCAGATAAGTTTGTTTAGGAAATTACAAAACTTGAAGTAGAGAGAGACTAGTGTTAAGGATTAAACTAAAGAGTTCTATCAATTGAGTATTCTAGCAAACCAAAATGAGGATGAGGATGAGGTTGAGCAAGTTGCAAGATAGCTAAATGATCACTGATTGTCCATTCAAGACGAAATAAGTTTTCTCAAGTTGCAGGGCATGGAAGAAGATTATTAATATGCCTTGAAAGCTAGGGAGAAATTAAACAAAAAACAACAAGGCAATAAAAAAGGTAGAGGCAGAAATGCCCGCGACTGAGGACAGTGAAGTGGTGGAATGAGATATTCTGCTAAGCAAGATGGAGAATGTAACTCTCAAGACACAAGAGGTAGAGAATATTTTCAAGGAAAAGGGGAGTCATCTCAAGGAAGAGGCAGTTTTGGAAGAGGAAGAGGTAGAGAATTCACTGTTACATGCTACAAATGTGGAGAGACTGGGCACAAGTCTTTTGAATGCCCACAAGTTCAAGGCAAAGGAAAAGGAAAGGAGGCCAGAGTGCATGTGGCCTAAGCTGAAGATGAAATGGTGGAAACTTCCAAGCATGGAGAATCCTTGATGATATGGAATATTTTATTAAGTCCCGAGAAGGTAGAAGCAAAATCGATATATAGAAGAAATTTGTTCAGACCCAGATCCAAGTTAGGTGGTAAGTGTTGTAAAGTAATTGTAGATAGTGGCAACACATACAGTATTGTGTTTGATGAGATGGTGAGGAAGTTAATGTTGAAGAAAATGAAGCATCCCAGTCCATACAAGGTTTCGTGGTTGCAAAAAGAGCATCAATTAGTGGTAAGGGAACAATGCTTGGTTAATTTTTAGATTGGTAAATACAAAGATGAAAGACTCTATGATGTAATGCCTATGGATTCCTGTCATATCTTGTTGGGAAGACCATGGAATTTTGACTGTCAATTCATTCACGATGGTAAGAGTAATACATATACCATTAAGAAGTATGGTTAGGAATTTAATTTGAATCCCATGAAGGATAAGGATGAAGATATAAAAGGTACTTCCAAGGTTTGTTTTGTCACAGGAAAGATGATGTTTGTTATGCAGTGGTATCATGACCACCTCAAAACTTGACAGTAGAAAAGGAATAAAATTTGTCGGTAGAATTTCAAAAATTGGTTGATGAGTATGTTGGCATAATGATGGAGTTACTAGATGGGTTGCCACCTGTAAGAGAAACTAGTGACTGTATGGATTTGATTCCAGGGGCAAGTTTTCCAAACAAGACACCATATAGGATGACACCACAAGAGAATGAAGAGGTAAAAAAATAAGTCCAGGAGTTGTTGGACAAATTTTTGATTAGGGAGAGTCTTAGTTCATCGGTTGTACCCATTGTATTAGTGCCTAAGAAGGGAGGTGAATGGAGGATGTGTATAGAATCTCGAGCAATCAATAAGATCACCATCAAATATAAATTTTCGTTACCAAGAATGGATGATTTAATGGATTGTTCAAATCAAAATTCATGAGTGGGTGAGTGGAAAACAACATTCAAGACGAAGGATGGACTATATGAGTGGTTGGTCATTCCATTTGGATTGAAAAATGCACCCAATACATTCATGAGACTGATGAATCGGGTGTTGAAGCCCTATCTTGATAAGTTTTTCATAGTTTATCTTGATGATATTTTAATTTTTAGCGAAACAAAAGAACATTTGGAACATATTAAAGTTGTTTTGTAAATATTGAAGGAAGAAAATTTAATGGCGAATCTGAAAAAGTGTACTTTCATGAAGGAGTTAGTATGCTTGGAATTTTTGATTTCTAAGGAAAGAATAAAAATGGATCCCGAGAAAGTAAAGGCTATTGTTGAGTGGTGATCACCTAAGAGTACCTTTGAAGCCCGTAGTTTTCATGGGTTGGCAAGCTTCTATAGGAAGTTCATAATAAATTTCAATGTGATATGTGCTTCCATTACATAGATAATGAAGGGGACCAGAAAATAATTCTAATGGATAGTTGCAACAAAGAAGAGTTTTCAGCTGTTGAAAACAAGGTGACAAAACAACCAGTGTTGGCGTTACCAAAATTTGGAAAGTTTTCCAAGTAGATTGTGATGCAAGTGGAAAAAAAATTGGAGGAGTTCTCAGTCAATAAGGAAGACTAATCAAGTACTTCAATGAGAATTTGAATGAAGCCAAGAGGAAATATTCAGTATACGATCAAGAGTTCTATGCAATTGTGCAAGTGCTCAAGAAGTGGAGACATTATTTATTGCCGAAATAATTTGTGTTGTATACAAATTATCATGCTTTTCAATTCATAAACAACCAAGGTAAGTTAAATCAAAGGCATCTGAAGTGGGTTGAGTTTTTTCAAATTTATTCTTTTGTGTTAAAACATAGAAGTGGTAAATCCAACCGAGTTGTTGATGCATTAAGTAGGAGAACTTTGTTGTTAAATGAGATGTGAGTGAATGTTGTTGGATTTTATGAATTGGGTGAGTTGTACGATCATGACCTATATTTTAGAGAGGCATGGTTAGCATGTAAGAATCCAACTGAATTGGATCAGACTCCATGGCTAGAGTATTTCATCCAGGAGAACTTGTTGTTCAAAGAGTATAAGTTGTGTATACCGAGAGGTTCCATGAGGGAGAATCTCATTAGAGAGAATATTTTAGAATAGATAAGACAACTACGTTTTTGAATGAAAGATATTATTGGCTAGGAATGAGTTTGGATGTCAAGAAAATAGTACAAGGATGCAAAATTTGTCAACATGTGAAGGGTATGAAGCAAAGTACTAGACTGTATTAGCCATTACCAATTTCAGAGAGACCATGGGAGCACATTAGCACGGATTTTGTGTTGGGACTTCCTCGAACTCAGAGAGGCAGTGATTACATTTTTGTGGTTATTGATAGATTTTTAAAAATGGCTCATTTTATTCCATGTCAGAAAACTAGTGATGCTTCCCATATAGCAAATTTGTTCTTCAAAGAAATAGTTTGGTTGCATGGATTGCCTAAGAGTATCATATTTGATCGAGATACAAAGTTTGTTGGTTATTTTTGGTGCACATTGTAGAAGAAATTAGGTACACATTTGGGTTTCAGTTCAACTTACCATCCACAAGTAGATGGTTAGATCAAAGTTATGAACAAGAGTTTAGGCAATCTCCATCGATGTTTGATCGGAGACAAGCCAAAGCAGTGGGATTTGCTACTATCCCAAACAGAGTTCACCTATAATAATTTGGTGAACAAGATTATTGGAAAAATTCCATTCAACGTGTTGTATGGTGTTAGCCCTAGGGGCGTAGATGAACTTAGAGATAGTGCAAACCTATTGAAGACAAGTGTTGTGGTGGAGGATTTTGCAGAATATATCAGAGATTTTCATAAAGAGGTAAAAGAAAAGTTGGAGAATAATATTACTAAGTATAAGGAGTCTGCTGACTATTACAGAAGAGAGAAAGACTTTTAGATTGGAGAGCTCGTATGGGTATATTTAAGGAAGGAGAGGTTTCCACAGGGAACCTACAACAAGTTAAAATGGAAAAAGATCAATCCTTGTCGGATCGTATGTAAGTTTTCAGCCAATGCTTATGAAGTTGAACTTCCTAAGAATGTAGATATATCTCCTAGTTTCAATGCCAATGATATGTATATGAATTTTGAAGGAGAGACAAGTACTCAACCACATTTTCCTATGAATATCCTTGATAATACAGAATGGGTGAATCTATTACTTGCAAAGCAAACTAAAGAAGTAGATGAAATCATTGATTCCAAGGTTGCGAAGAAAACACATGGTAAGGAGTATGTGGAGTACTTAGTCCATTAGAAAGGAAAATCAGTGGATGCAACAACTTGGGTGAAGGCACATTATTTGGCTCAGTTTGGGATTTTGGTTTTAGATTGGCCAAAATATTCTCGAGTTCCCACTCCTTGAAAATTTATCCTACCCTAGATGCAAGAGCATCTGAGGCTTGCTTGCAATCTTGCATCGTCATTTATGCATTTGTTGATCAAATAAGAGCAAGTTCATTTCGGTGTTATCCACCTATATGAAATCAAGAAATTTTAAACTTTTTATCCTTGCTATATGGAGTATACACAACATAAATTGCTCATATGGCACCGGACCCGATAGGTCCTATAGCCCGATATGCCTTTGTGAGGTCAGTGATATCGATACCTAAGCCTATTCTCTAAGGATATCAGAGCTGATAGAGGCATAAAGGGCACCATAATCTCTGATTCCCTGATGACCTAATATAACATGCTCATGTGATTCTTTGATCATCCGATCAATATCGAGGTGACTTCATGTTATCGACAGGATATGGTTGGTCATCCCTCTAATGGTTCGATGTGGTTGGTCAATGATACATGGAATATCAAGATTCATTGGATTTCCACACTGTTGTTGTGGAAATTGATCCTATTAGTTGACTTGGTGGGCTACTGATAATAATGAACCATCTGATGCTTAAACTATTCCAAAAACTTTGACTTGGGCATGGGAACATGCATGACCGACCTATAGTAATCAGAGAACTATGTGTAGTGTTAGGGTAGAGTAGTGTAAGGTAGAGAAGGGGTCGAGAGTAGTAAGAACAAAGAGATGCTCTAAAGAGAATATTTGAATGTAACTTTGTATCTAGATAAATAATTTTTTTTTGTTCTCATGTGCATTTACTTTGTATCTTTTTGTGTGTGTGTATCTGTGTTAGCTACGAGATCAGATAGTCTGGAAAGACCCTTTGGTATTGACTACACCAATATGGGAAATGGACCATAGTCGATACTATGGGAAAACATCTTAGAATTGTAAAATAAAAATTTACTTAACATTGAGCACTTAAATATAAAGCAATGAAATATTTTTCAACTACAAAATAAAGTGAAATGCATGGGAATAGGAAGTGTGAACAACACGACAAAGAATTGGTCAAAGTGCCATTTATGTGCCAAGAGACTCATCTTCCTCTATTCTCTACAAAGCTAAGACTTAGTGGATATTGTGAAAGTGTTGCATATTGACTATAGATTGTTTCAAAGTGTAAAGTTGCACCAAAACAATAAGGGAAAGTTGTATACTTGGTGCCAGAATAAGAAGTTATATTCATTGTAGAAGTCAATATTTGTTGCAATTTGACTATGATAATTTTAACATGAGTACAACTGAATGTATTTTGTTGTTTTCAAATAGATGAGTCCACCAATAGCTTCTTGTGTTGATTTTGTGTTTAGTTTTTTGCTACCTTTTAGCCCAGTAAAGTGAGTTGACTTTCATGGAGGTTGTAATTTTGCATGCCTTTTTGATAGGCTAAAAAGTATCCATTTTTCTATATAAATAAAGAGGTTTACACTCTTATTTGGGACACATATATCTACATTATTATACAATTACATTCTACTGTATTTTGTGAGAGCCTTGAGTATCTTATGAAGTGTTATACTTGTGAGAGTATATTGTCAACTTGTGAGTGAAGTCTTATTGAAGTATTGCTTGAAGAGGTCTAAGTGAAGCTAGTAAGCTACTATTGGAATGTTGTATTCTATTTAATTCAAGTGGTTAAGTGTATTATAGGCATGAGGATCTAATCTTCCTTTATTTGTCTTGTTTATGAAATATTGAATCTTGAATGCTTTATTTGAACTACTTGAGATTACTTGCATTGGGGAAACATAACATTTCTTTTGGAAAGGAAAAAGAAGTTGTTTATGATTTTCTATGAAAGTTCTTGTAAATACTCCATAATAGGAGAGGTTGTTTGTCATTAGTATTAAGATACTAGGAATGATTAAACAAGGATATCTTAAGGGTTATTCATAGCTAAAGTTATTTGATTATACTAGATAACCAGTGGGTTACTCTTGGGATTGATTGACCATTGAAGGGAAGGAACTTGTTCTTATTCTTTGTGAATAGAAATAACATAGAATTTGTGGGAAAAGGGGATAGGTTATTTCTAGGGTTAAAGATTTCCCATTAGAGGAAATACCTATGCATAGATTATAGTGGCCTTAAGTTAAATCAAGCTAAGTAGTGTAAGTGAATAGGATGACTCACTCAAAGTACTGAGTGAGAACACTTTGGCCAAATTAGTATGGTTTCCTTTGGCTCCACCGTTAGTTCACCATGTCCATGTGGTGCATGCTAGTTCCAAATTGTAGGGTTACAAGTTCTAGACATGTAGGACACAACACTAAGCTCAGAGTGGTTGTCATACGAGGTTACTCCACCAATATCTTCATTGAAGGGTAGGGCCATCTATCATATGATATATGTGCGAGAGACTCCATATGAGTCTGTGGTTGGTGGAAAAGCGTTTGAGTGATGCTTCTTCTCCTTAGTAGGTGAAAAAAGACCAACATTTGAAAGGTAGATCCTAGACCATCTATATCTATTGCTTTCAAGCTTGGTTGAGCTATGTATGTATCATGCACCCATTTATATGGGAGGGTGTGATCATGAATGATATACTTGGGTTCATTCAATATGACATCTATTCTATGGAAAGATTTATGAAATTACATTGAAATGCAATGGAAGTTTGGAAATAGTATTGTTTCAAATGTGCATGTAATTTATATTATGGAAATAATTTTTTTTATTGTTATGATATGACTTCATGGTTTATTCACTTGAGGTGAAATATTTGGAATTTTACTGAGTAGAACATCAAGGTTGTTACATTGTCGAAATTTTTTTCTCCTCATATGTAGAATCGAGAATGCCACCTTCATCTTCCATATCCTTGGGAATGTCATCAAAGTTCAAGTTTATAATATTCTCTATTATAATTTGGCTATAGTTAAGCTTCCTGAAATCCTCATTGGTTTTGTACTCAACCCATATGTCTTCAACCTTATGCATATGAAAGTAAATTTTATTGATTTTATCCTTCATTCCTCTGTAATCAAAATCAAACCTCCTTCTATACTTTTTTATTGTAACCCACTCAATCTCTATCTTTATAGCTTTGGATCTAAGAGATGTAGTAATAGACTACCTATCAATAGTCAAAGGAAACTTGAATCCTGGTTTGTGAGATTTAGCTTCTTCTTCTTTTGTGAACAACCATTATTTGTATTCATATCTCCATTAACACAATCTTGTCACTAGGATACCTAGGAAGCATATAGGGATATGTATCAAAACATCCAACTCTAATATATGTAAATGTGGGGAACTATAAGAACATGCAACCAAACTTCTTGACCAAATCCCAAGCTTCATCTGATACTATTCTATTCTCAAGTTCCCTATCAGACATGTACATTTATGAAGAGAAAAAGGAATCATTGACCCCCAAAAAATTATTGATGTTTTTACGTAGAGTCAATTGAGAGTAATATTGATATATAGGAACATTTCTTCAGTCACCCTCTGAAGATAACCCTAGAAAGTGCCTCATAGAGATAGCGGGATAGACCAAATATGAAGTCATGTAGAACTTCAATGAAGTAGTCACCTTAGAAAGATGCTTACAAATGGCATCACTTGTCGGATTTCCCCAAAAGAATTGTTGTTGTCTTTTCCTTATGACATGTATGTAAAGAAACATCGACTCTTGAGAAGCGGTAAAAGTTGGAAATCCCTTAACTCTACTCAGAAGATTTATCAAGTCATTTACCTCCTTAATGAATTCACTATGGTGAATGTTCTTAGGCCATCTTGAGATATTTGGCATAGAAATATTGAGCCATTGGATGTTAATAGTCCTTTTATACTTATCTGGATCATTGTCATAATAAGCTTATGGTTGTTCCATAGTAAGGTCAACATATGTATCAATACTTGGACATCTGAAGATATTATCATGGAACTCTTCATCTTATCTTGTTAGCACATTCCCATTTGTATCTCTGACACTCTTGGTTTCCTTATGATAATGGGTTGTTGTTGCAAGTAAAATTTTTGGATTGTGTGTTGCTACTAGGAATGAAGTGACCAAGTGAATGCTAATTTCAACAACACACCTCATTCTTACATCCACTGGTTGCTTTTCCCCCCTTTGAAGGAACTCAAAAATTTCAACATGACCAATATTTGTATCCTTAATATCATCAACATTTGAAGTCATTGAGGTCATTAGGAATACCCCCTGGTACTTATACTTCATTTTTTTTTGTTTGGTGATAGATTAGACGTTGATAATGAAGCTATAAAAATAAATTTTAAAATTTTCCCAATGTTAGAGAAAATTTGCAAGTTTTTGTGTAATGGTGGAAAAATTATGTTCCCCTACATGTTTTGGTGAACCTTGGATGCAAGGGCACAAATATTATGTGCCATTGCATGGGGTATTGCAATTTAGATGTAAGGGTAGATAAATTATTTTCCCCTACATGGCGAATGGCAACACATTAATCTAATTTTTGAAAAAATTCCTAAATTACATGGGCTAGAAATAGTGTTAGTGTAGGTTGAGATTTATTTCTTGACCTACGCTTGTACTGAGTAGAGATTATATACACATTGAGGAATTTTCACCATTGTCCATATAGTAGACTTTAATTGAATGCATATCGTGGAAATTCCCTAATGTGAATTTAAGTATGCATGGATTTTGATTGAGGTCTATGTTGGTTAGGGTTTAAAAACTAACCTACATAAAGTGGTAAAACAATGACAAGATGTACTTGGGTTTTAAAACCTAACCTACACTTTAGATGTGGGATGATTATGTGGTTCAGGTTTTAAAACTCGAACTACATTCCATGGTGTGGAAGAACTTGAGTGTTGGTGCAAAAAATACCCCAAAGGTGCATGAAGGATTAGTAATGGTAAGTGTTGTTTAGGGTTTAAAACCCGAATAACATAAGTTGGGAAATTTCATAATTGAGTGTAGGTCGAGGTACGAAACGTGAAGTGTGATTTAAATTTAAGTCATCATGTTGTTGCAAATAATCTCTTCATAACAAAATGAGACTGGTAAAGCCAAATTTGTTTCGTACAGGAAAATATTCTCGCAAAACACCTATAGTTGACATCTAATGCTATTTAGGACAAAAATCGTGAATGACAAAATAATAGGGTTCGTGGGTAAAATTTGTAGTCATATAAAAAAACCATATGAAATATACAAACATGGGAAGGTAACATATCAACCCTAAACTAAGACCTAAAACAAGATAAGAGACAAATAAAAACCATAACTCAAAAATATAAACCTAAAGCATAAGCCTGAATTAACATAAACAAGGGTACATACCTAGAAAAAATATGAGGATGAAAACCCTAAACGTTGATGAAAAACAAACACAAGAAAGGTTGAGATCATGAAGAAAGCCTTGTGTGAATCTAGCACAATCATGACACGATCGATAATGGATAACGAGGATCCAAAAGACGTGAATCAACAAAGAAGCAAAATGATAAATGATGAAAATGAAGGCTAAAACAAAATAAAAACCATTAAAATCACTGCATTAATGGCCCCTTGTGTGGCTTAAGGAGTGTAGTCATGGGAAAATTCCTTGCAACTACATCCTCAAATGAAATCGACCAAAACATGTAGTGTTGCTAAATTTTAGCGACACTACATGTTTTCAAAAATAACTAACTCCTAAATTTAAGATTTTTGCAATTTTCTTAAAAGAAAAAACTTGATCACTCTAAATGACTTTTCAAGGGATCAGACTACACATGAGGGCAACTAAAATTTGCCTCAGTTTGCATGCTTAGAGGACATAGGTTATGAAATGAACAAGTTTCATAAGGGTTATCCCACGAATTGAGGATGTTGAATTCAAGGATAATAGTTGGCTCTAACTGGGGATATTCCTTTGATCATCCTTTGAAATGCTCGAAGGGATAAGAATCCCAAAGTCTAAGTGCCTTGATCCTTCCATTGGGCTATATATTCAAGTGACAAAAGACACAAAATAACAAAATAAAGACATAAAAACTATACACTGTACAAATGTATCTAACGCTTCATTGAGTGAAATGCTTCAAATGTTGTCTGTTGTGTGTCATCGAAAATGGTGTTCCAACTTGGTACGCCAAAAGAAAAAAAAATTGACCGCAAAGTTGGTGAATTGTGAAAGGGCCTCTCCATAAAGAGTCAAATTTTTTTGTATTCCTTTTGGTTCTCTTCTTTTATCCTACAATAGAACCTGATCTCCAATTGGGAAATCACAAGATTTTTCTTTTTTATCAAAAAGCCTTTTGACTTGGCTTTGGTGCTTCATAATGCGGTCCACCACCAGTATGTGTTTCTCCTCCAATTCAACAAGAAGCATGATGCACTTGTCAATAGAGCTATCAAAAGTCTCATCTTCAATGGCCTTAACCAATTTTAAAGTAGGTAATTTTAGTGTGATAGGTATCTCCACACTCAACTTGTACAAGAGTTGAAATGAAGACATTCAAATTACCCATTTAGGGGTAATACGATCCACCCATAATGCATCATATAATGCATTGTGCCAGGAATTTTGATTTTTATCCACCAAATTCTTGATTATAGTAACCAAATTCTTGTTGCTCAATTCAACTTGACTGTTCTCTTAGGGGTAATAGTTAGACGAATGAGAAAGAGTGATCCCATATTCAAAGAATTTTTTTGTTATTTCATTGGATGAGAATGAAGCAACATTATCTGCTACTATCTTGGTTGGAGCACCAAACCTTGAAATGATATTCTCTTTGAGAAAATTGCATACCACCTCCAAAGTAGCATGCTTGACTAGAATAGATTCCACCTATTTAGTGAAATAGTCAGTATTTGTGAGAACATAGATATTCCCTACACTTGATGGTGGGTTGATTGCATCAATGAAATCGATACCCCACTACTAAAAGGGTTCTTCAAATACCACTAGCTTAAGGGGTAAAATTGCTAATTTTGGTTTCCCCACAAACTACTGACATAACTCACATTTATGCACCCAGTTGTACACATCTTGAAAGAGTGTGGGCCAATGGTATTTTTCTCTCAAAATCTTGTGAGTAGTAACTAGATCTAAAAAATTTCCTCTGCGTGCCAAGTTGTGAAAATATTCCAACAACTTACCTTTTTGTGCTTTGTCCATGCATCATAGAAATGTACCATCAATACTCCTCTTATACAAACCATTTTCCTAAAGAACAAAGTCTGTATCCTTGAGCTTAATTGTCATATTTTCCTTATATGACAAGTTCTTGGGAAATTCTCCATAGATAAACAAGTTTGCAGTATTAGATTACTATTCATCAATCATGCTTATAAACAAAATTGTGGGAACATCTTCAGAATTTACTTCCTCATCCTCATAAAATTCTTCTAGTTTATTATCAAAAATTCTTTCAAAAAAGCCCTTCCCAAGAACCAACTTTATGGGTTTAATTTCTATCATATTCTTGAATTTTGGCAATCCAATTATCTCTCTTAGTTCCAAACTCTTGTTGAGTCAAGATAGACTTGACCATTGAATCCTAGACTAATGCAATAACATGAAAATTAAGAATGTAGCACCTGGAATTCTTGAATGCTTTCACCATAACATAAGATTTCTTTTCCATTGGTGATTATTTGAGTTCATGATATTTCAAAGGAAAACTCATGAAATCTATTGGGGATTCAATCCCCTCATTGTTTTGTTACACCAAGATAGCAAATAGAGTATGTTCAAAAGCATAACTGTGCATGATAAAGTCTTTTGTATAGTCAAGATAGATTAAGAATAGAGCATGAACAATAGCCTCCTTTATGTCATTGAAAGAAAACTTTCCTTCTATGCTCCAATGAAATATTGAATTACCTTTCATCATATCCACAATATGATGAGTTTTCTTTGCAAAGTTCGGAACAAACATCCACAAAAGTTTCACCTTCCCAAATAAAGAATAAACAACAGTCTTACTTGAAGGAAACATAAGATTTTGGATGGACTTGACCCAATTGGGATCAATCTTGATTCCTTCCTTAGACGCAATGATTCCAAAGACATTACCTTTTGTAACCCCAAAAATAGGTTTTTAAGATTGAAACATAGGAAAGTGGGGGGGAGATGGTGAAATGAGATGGATCAAAAGGGGTGTCCACCTACTCACAAATCCATTTTCCGTAGTTTCATTAGGAAGAGGGAGAGTTTCAAAAATTATTAGAAATAATTTGCAACCCTCAAGGTGAGCCAACCTTAGATTTGGACACTATGATGCCTTGGCTTCCTTAATGATAGAAATGACTAATTGGCTATTTTGGGAGAAGAATAAAAGTGCATAAACAATCAAACCTATGTGACCTAAAAGTTAAAATGCCTACTATTATGATAATGAAAACAAAAACATCGGTTTGTAAGAAGATCTTAGAAGGGTAGAGAGGTATGTACTTGGCTCTAAAAATGGGTTTTAGGCTTTGCTGAAGAACATATTCTCCCTAGGGTGAATGCTTCTTTGTGTAGGGATCCAAAATTTATTTTTTCAATCCTATGATCCTGGATCTTAGCTTTGGATTCCACCTAGTTTGATTGTTGAAATATTGGAAATAAAAAATTTAGGTGAGTTTTTGCATCTTAACAACTTTGACAACTTTTCGATTTTGCTCCTTTGGTCAACTTTCAATCCTTCTTCACATATAAACCCACACATGCAAAGAGGAGAAAATGTTTATTTTTGGTGAATGGGGGTTTTCCTTGTTTAAATTCCATTTTGTTAATTAAACCTTGATAAAGCAATAATGATAAATGAAATGAATGATGAATGAACACTAGCTTGTTACAACTCATCAAACCCACTTTTGGATCTATGAGAGAGAGTAATGAGACTCCCTGATGATGATAAGATACTAATCCATAATCATGCTCTCTCATGAATATAACACAAGGATGGGTTGAGGGAAACATTAACATCAAATATCCACTAACATGCACTTGCCACCTCACACAACACCAAAGGAAACATACACAATGGTGGTACATCCAGGAGATAGCATATCTCAACTAGAAAACATGACTACCATTTCCAATAGTAAAAACACGTTTATCAACTCCCAAGAGGGATAAATTCCAATGAGACTCTAGCACAAGGGTTTGACCCATAGAAGACAACCCTAGGAGACACAAGCCTCCCACCAAATTGAAGTGATGAGGGATCATTTCAAGCGATGACACACTTTCCAAATAAAAAGTGTCATAACTCTCAAGGTACAATACTTGTTGAGAAATGACAACATGGAAAGACTCACTAGGACAAGGGGTATAACTTTTGTATGCAAATTTTCCTAGAAAATAAATGAAAGAGCTCATTATCCAATGAAATGGAGGGTTACAACATGTTAGAGAACAAAAATATACTGGGAGGACACTAACATGCTAGAGAGATACTAGTGTGAGCTCAATAGTGTCCTCCATTTGTGCAAAAGTCCTAGATTAGCCCTAGAGTTATAACATAACACAAGAGTCCCAAGAATGTGTTGTAGTCCTTACCCACATTGGTATATTTCCCTCATGCTAGTTTCATTTCTAGTGAGCTAATCAAAAGCCCCATATATACCATCATGTGAAGCAAAACACTCAAGAAACACAAGGAAAGATTCACAACATAATCTAAACTCCAAAACAATGAAAATGGCTAGGAGACCAAAGTGAACACTAACTCTCAATCTCCAAAACCATTATCCGACAAAGGAGATAACTCTTTATTAGTTTGAATGGGGTTATTTCCTAACTAGTTCTTAGTGAAGACCTATTCACATTATTATAAGTTTACTTAGGAGTTAAGTTTCTTGGGTGTCATTTCTAGAAACTAGTTATAATGGGACCATGCCTTATTAATTAGCTTATAGTTATCTATGTATTCAGTATTTCACTTATGCATTATTAATTTAATGTTTTCATCCAAGGTGGTTATCCTACCACCTCTCACCTTTCCTATATAAAAAAGGCTCTTTTAGATTTTAATTCATTATAGATCAATCCATCAGAGACCATCATTTGATCAATTTTTCTTCTTGCTCACGTTGCAACACTTTCTTATGGATGGTGCCTTTCATGGTTTGATCCTTTGAAGACTGTATCTTCATTTGGGTTCATTGTTCATCAATATTTCCAACACTCTCAAGGACTAGATAGATGACTAAAACATTGGGACTAAAGGGGAATAATTCCTACCCATCTTATTCATGCCAAATATATGTTTCTCAGTAAAGTGTTCATTTTAAACCTAAATTTAAATGTGCTCTAGCTCATGTAAGGATAAGGTAACATTAACCTTGCAATCCTAAGTCATTTTCATATGTATCCATGATCCTCGGAAGGTGTACTTAGATGTCTAAGGATATGAGAGATAAATATATTTAATATTTATTTACCTACATGACGAATTATAATTGTATTCATAGATGTGGATCTAGTCATTGGTGGTGGCTGAAAAAAATAATGGCAATATATTCCTTCTAGGCATATCTATTTTGGAGATGGGACTGGTTGGATTTGACATTGGTGCATGTATTTTGCATGTTATCTTGAGTGAGATGTCAAGGTTTGCACATTGTGCATGTCATCCATTAGGAGTTGTTGAGAACTCTTATTACCAATTTATTATCAGCTCTAAGCTCCCATGTAAAGCCATGTCATATTATATTATTTCTTACTAAGTTTATAAGATTTCCAAGAGGAGGGTCATATGGATTTTGCATATGGTTTATACCTCTTGTTTTGAGATACCATAGTGTTATTCTCACTCCAAATCTTACATAAATTTACGATTTATGTTAGCAAAAGATAAGTTATTTTTTAGGTTGAGGAAGCAACAAATTATTTCCAAAAATTAGAGAAATATGTTGTATTGATGGTACTTATTTCAAGGATTAAAGGGAAGCATCAAATCTCTTTAGGTGTAGATTTATTTCTTGCAAGGGTTTTTGCACATAAATCTTGTGTGACTTGTGTTTATTTATCTTCTTGCTTTAGTTGAATGTGCAATCACATTACTACCATATTAGTCAATATTAAATAATTTATTTACTTTAATATTTGAAAACTCTTTGTTTAAGTTTCATTGTAGTAGTTTCACCTTGTTTTTCCAATAGCTCATTTTAACCCACATTACAAAAAGGATAAATGAAATGTGTGCTTAACACTAATACCGATACATGGTAAAAAAAATATAGTACCTATACCATATAGATAGTCAATCTAAAATCCTTCCACTTAAGAGGTTCCAATGATTTGTTATAATTTAAAAAGAGGACTCAACTATACTACACTATATAGTTTTGCAAAATAAAGATAACAATACAATAATTAAAATTGAATTTTTTTCCAATCTTGAACTTAGTTTTTGACCTCTCTAATGGATCCTCTAATCATCAATGGTGGTTCCATGCCACCCTACCATGTAGTACCATTAGGTCCACCTCACCACGGTAGGAGATTATTGCAAGGGCCAAAAGCACACTCACAAAAAAAATATGTGTATGACTTACACAAATGCCAATCACAACTACACACAAATTAAGTATGGACAACATATTAAATCCACTCAACCAAAATAAAAGATGGATAAGGATAGATATATGTTAGATATAACACCCAACGATAACACAAATGAGGGAACTAGTGAGAGGTAAGGAGTTTCATTACAAAGAATGAAGAGATGACTTGTGGACCTGAGTATGTATGCCTATTGCAAGGTGAAGGGAGTACTCAAGTGGAATCCACCACCCAACTAGGTATATTCTTGCCTTATTACCCAATGATATGGATTGACTAATTCATACACATATACCCAATGAATTGGATCATCCTTTGTTGTGAAATCATTGGTAATAGGAAATTACATTTAGATGTCAACCAAGTATGTGTTTTTGAGATGATGCTAGTATTGTGTGTACAAGTTGAAATTTTTTAGGTGTTCCTACAAAGTTTAAATATAGTAAGAAATTTTACTACATTGAAAGGAAACCCATTAAAAAAATCTTACAAAGTCTATAGCTATTAAATAACATACTATTTTTATTGGTTGAATGCCATAAGTGAGTATTTTTTTTGGATTAACAATTAATATTTAACTATAGTTGTGGGTGATAACATTTACCCATTAGCAATCTAATACAAAAATTAAAAAAAATAATCACTAATTTAACAACATATTGACATCATACCTCAAGTGGGACCTTGCTTGGGTATCAACATCATTTAACTCACAAGAAAATAACTAATTCAATTTCTTCATGGACACTTGATTCAAGGATTAAGATAAAAAAGGTTTTGCACCTGTCATTCAAAAGGAAAAATATAATTGTTGAAAGAAAGATTACAGTTAAGTTTCCATTTCAGAGTCTTGAAATATATAATAAACTTAATTATAAATGACTAGGACTCTAAACACTACTTGAAAACTCATTCCTTCAAAGTTGGAAGATGAATATTATAATAAAGATATAAAATAAATATTCAGAAGTAAAGTACTAACATTGCTCAAAGATAAAGAATCTTCTTTCTCAATCATGCACAACAAATGGTAGAGGTGTTGGAAATGAACAAAATAGTTTGTAAACTTTTAGAAAAGTCCCCCATGTCTCTCACAAAGTCTTAAATGTATAATGATATGTGGTTGAATTAGCTTCAGGTGTTAGTCCCTTTCCTGCAAGTTCATGGTCTTTTGCTTGCGAGTCACCAACTATGTGGTTGCATGACATTTATTTTGGTCTACTATTTCCTCCTTATTGCATATAAGATTAACTTATACACAAGGAACTTATTTGTCACAATCAACATGATTCCTCATAATAGTTCATCACATTTTGATAGTAATCACATACATATACAAATATCTATTGGTACATCAATAATTACTTCTAGTACTTTGCAGTTAATCATACAATGTTTGAAAATGTTTGTAAGTTATCATGAAAGTATCAGAAAAATTAAGGAAATAACCCTAATTAAAGTAAAAATTTGATGGCTCATCACTAGGTGTGGCATGCCCTTGGCTGGTTATATTGAGCCTATGCAAGTTACACTCAAGCTATATCATTAACAAAATCTTAGTAGCTTAACTAATTATGCAAAATCCTCAATTTCGATTTTAATTACAACTCTAAAACCATTTTAGCCATGAATTCATGTTCAAAATGGGGAGAATGTGTAGATCTACTCATCCCTAACCTTAGACCTTAATTATAGGCTCTTCATGCTTCAATTTGACCATGTCAAGTGAAATGATGCACAAACACGAGCATAACATTTGAAAATAAATTTAATGTAATTATGATAGAAAATCATTAAGGAGACATAAACTCCTCCATTATAATTTATTTAAATTAAATCCAAGCATTCAAATTTTCTAATTTTACCATAAAAACCATAAAATTCTTCAAAACTTCATTGATGAAATATTGACTTTCACAAAAATGTATTAAATTATGAACATGATTTCAATGCAATCATAGTGGAGAATAATTAAGGGGACACAAATCCAACATTATAATTTATCAAATTCACTTTTAGAAATTAAAATTTCAAATTTATCTTTATTCCAAAAACCAAAAAATTACTTTCAAACTCCATTAATAAGAGCTCTTTTTTTTGTTACTAAAAAAATATATAAAATAAAGTATATGCCCTTTTGATATTATAATGAAAAAAATCCATTCCATGATATAAAATCACATTTCAATAAAAAATTTTTGCCATAGTAAGGGCACAAATTGGGTATTAAAAAAAATAATAGAAAAAAAAAACTACTTTTTTGCTTGAAATTTAACCTAGAAAGGGAAGCCATATGCTACCTCAAGGGTAAGTAAAGAATTCAAAATTGAAATTCAATCAAGAGATAAAATAATGGAAGAGAAATGCTTCAATTTCACACAGTTCATTTTTTGATTTTCTTTTGAATTTCTCACCAATTTGATGAAATAGAGTCACACACACAATACAAGCACCTTGAAGATTCGAATCCCATGCAATCTCCAAGACCATCCAATCCAAAATAGTCCCAATCCACCATTTTCAAATTTCAAATGGAGAGGGTTTGAGAGTCATTTTCCAAAAAAATGCAAACCATGAAATAAAAAGTTTGTTTATCTTTCTTTATGTCTATTTTCTGTTTTTCACTTTTTCTATTTTCTTTTAATTTTACAATTTAATTTCCTCCTTTTCCCCAAAACATTTCATAATAATTTAAAATGATCAAGTCATTTCCTAATGAAAATTTAAAACTAAAATTAATTAAATTTATTCAATACGTTTCATATTCCAATAAAATAATTTCAATATAAATACTAATTGCAATCAGTTTAAATATAATTTCTTCGAGAACTTATCTTAATGACATTTTCCTTTTCCAAACTCACAAAAACATTTAATGAAACCAAAATGCAACAATCAATTCATTAAAATACCAAACATGAAATAAATTATTAAATTAAAATATATGTAATTACATGAGTTAAACCCACAACATGAAGGAACTTTAGAATCACATCTGATTTGGATTTGGGTTTACATAGGGTCACAAATGACACACCTAACACTCAATTCAAGCACAATAGGGAATAAAGGATATACAAGGCCCAATGTGATATCTCTGACATAACCATCATTGGGCAATAACTTAGATTGGCCAATTCAGGTGGACTTATCTTAATGATATTTCCCTTTTCCAAAATCACAAAAACATAAATAATGAAACCAAAATACAATAATCAATTCATTAAAATACCAAATAGGAAAGAAACTATTAAATTAAAATATATGCAATTATGAGTTAAACCCACAACACGAAGGAACTTTAGAATCACATCTAATTTGGGTTTGGGCTTACATAGGGTCACACATGACATACCAAGCACTCAATTCAAGCACAATAGAGAATACATGATATACAAGTCCCATTATGATATCTTTGACATAACCATCATTGGGGAATAACTTAGACCATCCAATTTAGGTGGAGAAATACCCTATAAATCCATTCTCAAAGCACACATCAAACACACTTTCTCAATATATAATAGATGAAGAAATGCATATACACCCAACAAGGTATAATATCACATACATTATATAAGCATTGATTTATACAATCATCAATCAATCATCTAGCATCTCAAAAAATAATAATGAATATAAACATCTCAAGGAAAGGAATATGGGGGGATTAGATGAAGCTTAGATTTATTGGATTTTGTTAATTTTTACTATTTTCTTGATATATAGATTCAAAAATATGAATGCTAAGACAATTTTCTTGCATGGGAATTTAGAGGAGAAGATTTATATGTCTCAATTAGATCACTTCATAGTGAAGGACAAGGATGACAAAATTTATAGTTTTAAGAAATATCTTTATTGTATGAAACAATCCCCTCATATGTGATATTAAAAGTTTAATTCATATGTTTTAAAATTAAGATTTATTAGAGCTAAGTTAGATCACCATGCTCACTTTAAGAAAATAGGTGACCATATTAATATTATTTTATATGTTGATGACAAGTTGTTGATCAATAATAATAAAGAAATGCTTGGGACTCTTAAATATAATATTTAATTATAATTTGATATGAAGGATTTGGTGTCAACTAATTTTATCTTAGGTACACAGATTACTAGGGATACAATTCATAATTCTTTTAGATCAACTAGAAGAATTATATTAACTCTATTTTGTAGTGGATTACTTGAGTTGGAGGTCTAACATTCAGAGGGCATAAATTTTCCATACACAAATAATTTTCCTTCTATTTTTGGACCTCTGTCCATATTTTTCTAAGGTCTACACATTAATGTGGTTATAAATCAATTTTGGAGTCTTCTAATCTAGCTTGCAAGTGTTTTTATAAAGCGACTTATTCCTACAAATCTATGTCTCATATATTTTATCTTTAGGGTTTTGGGGAGATGGTCTATGTTGTGTAATAGATTTGTGCAAAAATATATTTGGTTGTGATTTGTTGATTGGAGATAGATGGTTTTTCAGTATTGGGGATGTGGAGAATTTTGTCATGTTGATCTTGTCAATCTTAAATAATATTGCAATTGGAGTGGTTTGACATGAGATGGTTGTTATATATATATCTGTTTAGGCAAATGAATTTTTAAGTTTTTAAATATTTTATTGATAATGGAAAGTTTTTCTCTTTCTATGGAGAAGATTCTAATCCCATGCAATCTCTAAGACCATCCAATCCAAAACAATCGCAATCCACCATTTTCAAATTTCAAATGGAGAGGTTTTGAGAATCATTTTCCAAAAATATGCAAGTTCCATGAAATACAAAGTTTTTTTTATCTTTCTTTATGTCTTTTTTCTGTTTTTCACTTTTTCTATTTTATTTTAATTTTATAACTTAATTTCCCATTTTTCCCCAAAACATATAATAATAATTTAAAATGATCAAGTCATTTCCCAATGAAAATTTGAAAATAAATAAATTAAATTTAAATACTAATTGCAATCAACTTAAATACATTTTCTTCGAGCACTTATCTTAATGACATTTCCATTTTCCAAACCCACAATTTTTTTTAATGAAACCAAAATGTAACAATCAATTCATTAAAATATCAAACATGAAATAAATTATTAAATTAAAATATGTAATCACAACATGAAGTAACTTTAGAATCACATCTGATATGGATTTGGGTTTACATAGGATCACACATGACATACCTAACACTTAATTCAAGCACAATAGGGAATAAAGGATATACAAGGCCCAATATGATATCTCAGACATAACCATCATTGGGGAATAACTTAGACCAACCAATTCAAGTGGAGAAATACCCTATAATTGCATTCTCAAAGCACACATCAAATATACTTTCTCAATATATAATATATGAAGCAATGCATAATATCACATACATTATATACACATTGAAATATTACAATCATCAATCAATCATCTAGCATCTCAAAAAATAATGATGAATATAAAAATTTCAAGGAAAGGAATATGGGGGCATTAAATGAAGCTTACTTTTATTGGATTTTGTTAACTTTTACTATTATAGTTGATATGGAGATTCAAACTTATGTTCATGTTAAGACAAATTTCTTGCATGAGAATTTAGAAGAGAAGATTTATATGTCACAATTAGATCACTTTGTAGTGAAGGGTAAGGATTACACTATTTATAGGTTTAAGAAATATCTTTATTATATGAAACAGTCCCCTCGAATGTAATATTAGAAGTTCAACTCGTATGTTTTAAAATTAAGATTTATTAGAACTAAGTTAGATCACCATGACCACTTTAAGAAAATAGGTGACCATATTATTATTGTTATTTTATATGTTGGTGATAAGTTGTTGATCAACTTGAGGCTCTTAAATCTAATATTTAATTATAATTTGATATGAAGGATTTAAGGACAACTAAGTTTATCTTAGGTACATAGATTAGGAGGGATACGATTCATAATTTTTTTAGATCAACTAGAAGAATTATATTAACTCTATTTTGTAGTGGATTACTTGAGTTGGAGGTCTAACAGTCAAGGGCATAAAGTTTCCATATAGAAATAGTTTTCCTTCTATTTTTTTTTTTTTTTGACCTCTATCCATATTTTTCTTAGGCCTACACATTAATGTGGTTATAAATCAATTTTGGAGTCTTCTAATCTATCTTTGCAAATGTTTTTATAAAGTGACTTATTAGCGGAAATATATGTCTCATATATTTTATCTTCAAGGTTTTGGGGAGATGGACTATGTTGTGTAATAGATTTGTGCAAAAATATATTTGGTTGTGATTTGTTGATTGGAGATAGATAGTTTTTTGGTATTGGGGATGTGAAGCATTTTGTCATGTTGATCTTGCCAATCTTAAAAAATATTGCAATTGGAGTGTTTTGACATGAGATGGTTGTTATATATATATATATAGGTTTAGACAAACGAATGTTTAGGTTACTGAATATTTTATTGATGATGGAAATTTTTTCTATTTCTATGGAGAAGAATGTGAAGAAGATTCTTTGTACATGTTTGTTATGGGTGGGATTGTCCTTAGTTGTTTGTGTTTGTTTTGATTATTTATGTAACACATACAGTAATTAGGAGATTGTTGGGAAAGGTGTGTTGTACAAAGTATACATTGTAATTATTTAAATGTGGCACATCTTAGATTGTGGATTCTATACTAGGATTATACAATCTTGGGGACACTTGTAATGTTATTTGGAACTATATAATTTATATATTTAATATGGGAGTCACACTAGGAAATTCATTATTATTAGAGGGATCATAATAAAGAGTTCAGAACCACATGGTTTTGTGGGCCTATGCTTTTAGTTAACACCACTTAGTGTTTTTATGCAAGATTGGTCTATATTTAAGCAAGCACATTGACAATTTGGTATAAAAATATGTTAGAGGATCATCTCTATTGAGAAAGTTACATGTTGTGATGGGATCCAAAGGAAGGCATGATGTGGGATGCATGGTTAAACATATGATCTTGTTGTGATGCATCCCTATTTATTGTTAGAGTGATTACATAGAGGAGTGAAATGAATTGCTTACCACCCAAGAATATTTATATAGATAAAAGCCTCACTATATTCTAACCATGTTTGCATTAATAATATAACAACTAGTGTGGTGTCTTCTTGTTGGGTTATTTGTGAAAGAGTATCCTGAGGTAAATTTGGTGTTATCTTATGGGAATATCCTTGCTATTCTTCAACACTGTGAATTTAGTAACCTATTTAGAGTAGTTCCTTTCATAAAAGGTTATGCAATAAATTATTAAAAATATTTAATATTGCTTGGATTTATAATCACTAGGGAGTCACCTTTAAACTCTAGATGCAAAAAATATACAGAATTGAATCCAAAAGCACTCTTAAACATTGCTTGAATTTTCCAAGAATTTGCACCATATTTAGATGTGCAATCACTCCCAAATAATTATGAGGGATTCTAAAATTCAGAATGCTAATTTCCCCACCAAAGGATGAGTCCCTTGCTAACCACATGCATAAATTCAAATTTGTCATCACATTGACTTCCCTCAAGCAATGACTAAGCTTAATTTTTTCAAAATGGCCTTTTAAAAGAAGAATTTTCTCAACAATACTTTTTAATTTTAATTACATAAAACATTTTTCTTCAAATCATTTATAATCACTAAGGAGTAACCTTCAAGGTCTCTAGATGTTTGAATCCAAAAACAACCACCAAATCAGTCCCTTCCAAAATTGTCAAATTTTTTGCTTCATTGTTCAATTAACAACCAAGATATAATGAAATACTGCTGATAAAATTGCCACTTGTCAAAAGAAAAATAATCCTAAAATAAATAAGAACCTAGCAGCCTAACATAAACACACCCATGTGAATTTTTTGGGTTTACTCTACAAAATTAACCCTTGCAGTTATTGAATCTTCTTGAAATTTACTATATGATTTTCAAGGGCTTTTAATTTAATGAATTTAAAAAGAATTCAAATGAAATGATGGTTTTTTCAAATATCTCCCGCTTTTAAAATTATTATTTGTGCATTTTCCGTAAGTGATCGATCAACTTGAAGAGTGGTTAAGATATTCAAATTGGGAAAGACCAAACACAACGGGCAGATTTACAAAAAAAATATATGTGGAAGAAAGCAGAAGATAACAACCAAAAGCAGGAGAAAAATGGAGAGGAAATTATCAAAGCGATCATTAACGTTAAAATCCTCGCCTATTCAGGAGTTATCTCATCTTGCCCAGCGTTGCAATGCCATCAGCCTCGCCGAAGGTATTTATTACTTCTTACCAGCATGTTTTAATTCAATTGACAAGGGTAGGTTTACTCATGAGCTTGAAAATTTAATTAGTATTTGAGGTAATTGGGAAAGAATCCTCTTGCGGCCTGCTAATGGATCTCAGATATCAAATTGGACGTCCATCTTAGCTGTGGATATTTTGAAACCATCTAGGTTTTGGATCATCATGTGTGAACTTTTGTTAGATTACAGAGCTAGATCTCAGACTTTCTTAGTTGTGGGTCTTTCCAGAAACGTTTTCACTGTTGTTATGGACTCGGGAAACCTTACAACACTGAAACTACATATGCCGCTTTCAATTTTATTATAACTAGTGTATGTTTCTCTTAGCCTATGACTTTGGCCTTAAACTGTCAATGGTTGCTGGCCACAGTTTTATTGTAAATACTAAATAGCATCTTCGTGTTTGAGTTTTTGAATTAAAACTATTATCTGAAATTTAAATAATAGTATTGTTGTTTTGTAGGTTTCCCGGACTTTCCAACTCCAACTGAATTTAAAGAAGCAGCAATAGCAACCATAACTGCTGACTTCAATCTATACAGGCAACAAATCATACCCTGCTGAATTTTTCTTATGGCTTGATTTGAACTAGTTGCACTATAATTATAGCATTGATGCTATTCTGTGAAGGTTGCAAATAATGAAATTAAGTTACTGTTCAATTCTTTATTATTTTTAGAGAGTAAAAATTGGCATATATTTTCACTATGGGAAAGAGCACTCTGAACTCCCGATCCCAAAGAAGATGGTATTTCAGCCTTTGAGTACCCTAACATGCTAATGTGATAACCTAGGTTCAGTTTTAGTTGGTCCTTGGAAAATAATATAGCATCAGAACAACAATAGGAGCTTCAAGTAAATAATTATGCCTTGAGGTGTGATATTTGAAAGAACAATCTATACCCTGAACCACCAAGAGGTTGGTAGCCCAGCGGCAGAGTGCCTCAACATACTAATGAGGTTGCTAGGTTCAATTCTTAGATTGTCCATAAAAAATGACATGGTATTAGATTCTGATTAGGAGCTCCAAGCAAAGAACTATGGCTTGAGAGGATATGTTAGAAAGAAGAATCAATATTCTCAATTGCAGAGGGTCTTGTTCCTCAGTGTGGTAAAGTGCCCAAGCATGTCAATGGAACTCCTAGATGGTCCATGGAGAAAATAGGATTGAACAATATTAAGAATATTAAAACTGTAGTGACATTCCATTTACATGTCAGTGTTATGGGAGACTGAAAGTGTAAATGGAATTTGATTATTCTGGTTTAAAATGGGAAAGACATGTAAAACTATGACAAATAAAAAAAATCAAATATATTAAAAATATAGATTTTTTTTTATATTATTAGTCATGCCAAATATCATAGAAAGAGAAACAAAAATATGTCATAAGACATAAAAATAGAATTTGTTAAATACTACTCTAATTTATTATTTAACATAAAAAAAAGAAAGAGAAAAAAGAATGACCGAGGCGTAGCCTGATTTGCTAATGACAACCATCCTTTGAAAACTTCGATTGGCAGATTCCTTTGTTCACCTGAATTGTGAAATAGTTTGATTCTGGACTGAAAGTGAAAAACTGATAAAACCGTGGTTAATGAAAATTACAGGCTAAATAGGAAACAGTGGATGGTTTTTTTCAATAACCTGGGAAAAAGTTGCAGGTTATTCAATAGCTTGTGAGTTATTAATAACTTGTGGATTTTTTAATTTGGGTGTTTTTTCTTTTGAGAAAAGGAACACTTTCACAAAAAAAATTGTGCTGCTAGTTTAAACCAGCGTGACCTAGGGTTGGGCTACTCTTAACTTTGGGTTTTTTCTTTGGTTTTGCTTCTATTATTAAAAAAATTATATCATGGTAAGAATAATTATTGTCTTTTCATAAGTTAAGTACTGTATAAGTATTTTGCAATTCTGCAAATTGCAGTTAGTCCTAACAGCTATACTGTTGTTAACAATACAATAATTTAAAAGAAAATTCTAAAATGGCACCTCCACTACCGTAGGTAAAAAATAAAAGGAAACTTTCTCCTAAACTGTGCTCCAACCAGCATGATGTCCAAGATCAACAAGCAATTAAATTCCTAAACTGCTTTTCAAAATATCTCTTGGAGTATCTTCAGGCTTCAATTACTGCAAGGGGCCAACATATCTCTTCAATTATTATCATCATTATTCATTAGCAGTTGTTTGGCTAACTGTTAGCACCCAATAAACTAGCCTTTTTTTTAAATTCTCTTTGTTCGATGTATGGGGGACATCATCAGCTAACCACCTAAGGGTCTTAAAAGATTTAACAATGGTTCGATGCACCACAAGTAGACAACCTTTAAAAGTCCTCCCATGGTGGAAACAAATCAATCGGTTTGTTCCCATGCCTCTCCACACTCATCAGAAAGCTTCTAGTGCCTAGATTTTGTATTCCTAGCCATGACATCCCATTAGAGCTTTATACGAGTTTCATTTTTTCATGAGCTTTTGTCAAGGTCCTAATGAAAAAGCATTGTATTCCTCCAACATCTTAGTTTTCGCGATTACCATAGTCAAAGATCTTAGGTTTTGAGCTAGCAATGCTTAGGCTTCAAACACTTGCACCCAATTTTTTAGTACGTTTGAGTTTGAATATTGAATCACTTGGTAGGCTTCTTTAGTTGTCACCATGGATAGACATGGCTAGTGCATGCTACTGCATTTGCTGCACCAAGAATAGATGTGGTCACCTAACTTGGTGAGATCTCCAATCACAAATGAGAGAAATTGGTCTGTTAAATCTCAATTCCTTCACCTTTGTGTACTTGGTAAGAGGGTTTGCCCTACTTGAATGGGTTTTCACTCAAAGTTTGTTATCAAAAAACTATTTCATTAAACACACAATCTATTTTCAAATTTTCTCATGATCCACATTCAAAGGTTTATTCATAGCCTTTCAAGTAGTGGGCATTACAAGGGTGATATTAGAAGAAATCTGTTTACCTTAGCCTATGTAACTCAATTATGGATGATTGTAGGAAAAGACCTATACGTCTAAGATCTCATGCTTGACTCTTTCAATGATGGAATTTTTGGCCTCAAGAAGTTGAGTCCTAATACCTCTCAAAATTTCAAGATTTCTCACCATCAAGCAATGCTTTAGACCCTTCTAAGCATCCATTGTTAATATATTATAAGTGTTAGTTATGCCTTCCAAATAACATTTGTTCCTCACAACCATATATATGTTTGGTGATTTTGTTGATAATGACTGCCTTGGAAAAAGAACATTGTTTATTCTCATTGGGATGCCATTTTGATCCATGTGGATCTGCTCCATCTTGTCGGCATACAAGTCACTGGCTACTGTAGCAGCCTGTTTACCACGTAACTCAGTTGTTTCAACTCTTTCAACCATTCTTTGTTGGATTTTATTTTTTCTCTCACCTAATCTGCTAAAAGATAATCTTGTGTTCCTTTATGGGGATTTACATGCATTCCACTTTGCCATCTCCCTAAAATAGACAGGGGTCACACTAAATGCATCTTGGGATTCCTCTCCTCATCATACAAAAGAATATTGTCAAAAATCAACTTAGTGAAATGGAGTAGAAAGTAAATATAGATAGAAGAACAACAATTAAGAATTAAAAATTGAAGGCATATGCCACTCGTAATCTTAACATCTCTTTTAGAGGATAAAGACTATGGTGGATTTACATCCCTTTTTTGGCTTTTCCTACTTTGATTTGTATTTGTGAATTAAAAAGTTATTAAAAACAAACAAAATGAAATTTGTGGGGAAGAAATAAGATGAGATCGCCACCTAAAACTAAAAATCCAACAAAGGAGACCTTAGTTATAACTCAGCTATAGAAAGAAAAAAGCTTTTCCCCTTCCCATGTTGGCCTCCCCTCATCATTACATTCACATGGCTCACCTTATCCATTATCTTCTTAGTTCATGTCTTTCTTCCAACCAATACTTTTTAGTTTGTAACATAGCTTCAGTCTAAGCTCTACAATCCTCAATAGATGTTTTCTCTAGGTCTCTAAGACAAATTAGAAGTTCTTGTATTTAAGTAACTAAATTTTTGAGTCTTCCAATTTTTGGTGTTCGCATTTCTTATTTCTTGTAGGTATAGGCAGCAAGAATCTTCGAGTTAGACCCCATTAAAATAATGTCGCATTATTGGACTGCACAATAAGTCCCTCTTGTGATGCCCCAAGCTTTCACCCAAGACATTAATGGACAAAAATAAGATGAACACAATTTTTGTGATATAAATGCAGCACTAAACATGTTGCATTGTACTTCTACATGCACAAGGTGTTGTGAAATGACACAATGACATACTTGGCACACACACCAATGCACTCAACATTGTGACACAAATGGGAGACTTAACTAGACATGGGTCATTCATTGGGACAATCTCAAGAAAACATGAGCAATCCTAGACTTGGAATCCAACCTTTGTTTTGCAACACACAAAATGCAAGTGAAACACCAAACCCTGAAAAAGTGAAATTTGGAATTAGAAGTTTAGCAGCATTTCATACATATTTTGGCTTGTAATTAGGGTTTATTCAAAGCAGCAAACTAATGTAACTTCCTGGGCATGTTTTGAGCCCATTTTATGGTGAAATTGCATAGACATTAAGTCTGATTTTGTAGCAACAGATTGGACAAACTGATAATCAGACTTATTGCATATTGGATGATCATAATGTTGTTTCATGTTGCTAGTTACACTCACATTTGAAGATAGACATATTTGCTATATTATTTGAAGCATTTTGGAAAGATATATGTTGTTGTTTATTACTACCTATCACTCAAAATTTCCATAACTCATTGTTTGTCATTGCTTAGGGTGTTTTTTGAATTTTTAAGTGTTGAAGGACCACAAAGGCATGTTTGATAAGTGCTATGGGTATCAACTAGCTTGCAACAAGGAGAATCATCATTCCAATTTTCCAAGTAAGTTTTTAAAAGTTTTGTAAAATTATTTCCAAGCTTTCTATTTATTTTTCAAAACATTTTATTGATTTTATTGTTGTTATTCATTGTTTTATGTATCGTAGGGTTATATTCTTTTTTTCTTCATTCTTATTTTTTAGCTTTGCTATGATTTTTGAGATTGATAAGTGGCGGTTTTGTAGGGCTCCCCTGTAATGCCCCGCCAAGTAACCTTAAAGGAAGTTGCAATTAACATCATAAGCGAACCAACTTTTTTTTATAAAGTGCATTTAACATACACATTCACTTACTAATTAACAACAACCTTTAAGACTATAAGGTTAGGATTACTTTAAACCCACACATACATATTACATATAACCATAGCATTATGAACTTTATGATATAAACATCATACATTATAAGAATACCACATAACCTAATAAGATAATCAACCAAGATACAATCTCATAATCATTATCTTAATCCAATAGTTACATCACTCATTCCCAGAATGAGGCAATAGTACATAAAGTTACAATTACAAAATTCCACCTCAAAAACATAAAAGGGATAAAATATCATATACAAATTGAAATATTACAATGCAAGAAATTACAACAAGAACCGCGAGCTGTCCATCTAGATGTCTCGCCACTAAGTATTGAAAATCGATGGGGACCCAACGGTTTTGGTGCATATTTCACCCAACCAATGTGGTACCCGAAGGCCCACCCCCCATGCTAGGAGATAGTAACAAAGTAACATGGACAAAGATTCTACTACCTCTAACCAAAGGCAGACTCATACTGACTCAAACTGACATAACCGAATAAATGCCATCAATAAGTACAAATCTAGTTCAACTCAAGTACAACACAAGTATAAATCAAACATCACTGACATAGGTCACATTGCTTCCAGACATAAAGTAGATCAAGTATGTTCACAGAACCATACATATAAAACAATTAACAACAGTTGTCCTAGATAGAGTGTCATCGCAAGGTTTGTCATGAGATCTCCTCTGGGCATTCTTCATAGGCTCCGGCACAAGTAATCCTGGTGGCCTCAACCGAATCCCGGCACTCATACTCACTCATGCGGAATCAACTACCTCTCGCAAGGACAAGATAGTTGATCTTGCCATTCCAGGCCTTCTCACTCATCCCAAGTCTAAACGAGCCCTTGTGTCTATGAGTGAGGATTAAATTATCTTGATTAATGTGAATGCATCCTAATCATCTAAGTACATTAATTTAATTATCACTTGATTAAATCACTTTTGAAAGTTACCCGGTTTACCACTTTGGGCTCCGGCCCCTAATAAAAGCCACTCTTCTATTCGACAACACACACCCAAACAATCCACCAAGGGAAACACAAGTGCATACCAACTAGGCATCATAATCCATTCCAACACAAAGAGGATACAAATAATAGAAACTCACTCCAAACATCTTGGAGGTAACAATCACATAGTCCACTCCTTTCACAGGAGGTACAAAAGATCTCACTCCAAACATCTTGGAGGCAACAACACATAGTCCACTCATTTCATAGGAGGAAACAAATAAAAGAACTCACTCCAAACATCTTGGAGGCAACAACACGTAGTCCACTTCTTTCATAGGAGGCAACAAGATGAAACCACATAACAAGGTCACTCTATACAAGGAGACACGGATCCCATAATCCACTCCTAAACCAAGGAGGTGCAAACATCCTCATTCGTGAAAATCGGGTAAAATTGAAAAGACGCCATGCACTACCCAAGGGGAAAACAACTGGATGGCATAAAGATTCAACAACCTTTATCCTCTAAGTTCTTCTAGAAGACTTATAATTTAGGACTAACATTAAATCCCAAAACCAACAATGCAACTTGACGATATAGCAACAAAAACATTCAAGTCATTAATCAAATCTAATATTTGGATTTCTTAAATCCATACTCATTCAATAGGTAGTGTTGACAAAGTCAAAAACACGATAACTGGATCATCTAAAATAATCATAACTCCTATTTCCCTTTTCATTATTGGAAATTTAAAACAATTAAACTTATTTCCCTTTACTGAATACAAAGAATTAAATCCTTTAAGATAATCATGAGGAAGATACTACTTTTGGATATACTAAATCCATAACTTTTTCATAATCCAATCACAATGATTCAATTAATCTAAATAGAAATTAATAAATAACATAATTGATTTCTTCATCAATAAAACAACTTCTTAATTTACTTTTAAATCGACACAAATCCATGCAAATAAACTCTTTCCATTTCTTAACCAAATCTTACATCTCATTCAATTTTCTATTTAAAACATTCAATCAGTTTAATATAATAACATATTGTTTCTCTAACCATTTTTCATATACACTAATCAATCCATTTTTAAATATCTATTCAATAATATATTGCATGCATCTCATTAAAATAAAATACGATAATGAATTTTACACTTAATATATATATATGCTCCATATTATATAGACACCAAATATATATATTAATAAATTTAATTACATATATTCTTTAATATTCCATTCACAATGACTAGTTTACTCTATGGAACTAAATAAAACATAATAACTATTTGCTTTTTTCAATATAGTTAGTTCCTAAATTTACTTCTAATGCAACCTAACACTATTGCAAACAATCTTTTCAATTTTCTATCCAGAGTCTATGTCTTTTCAACTATCCATTTAAAAACATGCAATTTCATCAATGTATAAAATATCTTTTGACTTATCTATTTGGCCACGCATTCATATTGTTTCTAATTAAATCTCATTAATTAAAACAAACACTTAAATATAAATATTTATATAATTCTTCAATATATTTAAATATCTTTTTTCTTATCAATTTTGACCATACATTCAAAACTTATCTTTTTAAACTCTTCATGCAAAGCTAAATTACACGCACTTAAATAAAACAAGGTAAATACTGATTGAAAATACTCATGGATATATATATACATCTCAATATATTTTCTTCAATCATATTAACAAAATAAACATTTCCTTTTAAATCAAGTAATTACTTCTATTAAAAAAAATATCTTTCTTTATATATTTTCTACACATACTAATCATTTCTTTTAGAACACTAATAATACCCAATTTGCAAACAACAGAATAAAATAAGATAAAATATTATTTATTCTCTCAAATGGATATATACCTTCAATATATACTAAATATAAATTAATATATTTAAATATATTTAATCATTAACATATCTTCTATTCTTTACAGAATATCAAATTGTTTAATTCAAAATAAAATATCCCTTATCATCAATTTTCCAAAATATATATATATTTTTCCAATTAAATCAAATTAATAATTGGACTTTTTACACATGAATTTAAATTCTACAATTAAATTTTAAATTATGCATTCTTTAAATCAAATATATACCTCCTTCAATAAAATTTTAACATGCCATTTTAAAATAAACAATAATCTCCCATACATTTATAATTTTAATTCCACTAATCTAATATACAAATTTTATTTAAAATAATATAAATAAATATAATACTTTAATATTATATATTATAATATAAAATATTATTAAATAATATTTTAATATTATAATAACAATACATAAAATATTAATATTTATAAATATCAATTTATTATTATTTTATTTTCAGAGCAGCCATGGAAAAATAACTTAACAGTAGTCTCATGTTTCAAGCATAACTCAAAAACTACATTTGGGTATTTGCGATTTTTTGACAGGGATAAGAAAATTTCAAAATGCAAAAACCCTTTAAATTTCCTGAGAACCTAGTTTGTGAAAGTGAAGTTATAAGCGACACAACTAGACAATTTTACCATGAAAAATATAACTATACTGTAGATTTTAAAATCTGTTTTTTAATAATAAACAGAAGGTTTCATTTTCTAAAACATTCTAAATGCATTGTTCAATCTCTATGTTTGATTTCAATAACAACAAAATCGATTTCCCCAAATAATTTAAATTCAACTAAGGTTTTCACAATTTTCACTCAAGAATTTTCACAAGCAAAGGCTGTAAATTTGTTTAATTTTTTTCTTCTAATATCAAATTTATTTTCTAAAACAGATTTAACAAACAAATCTTTAATCATTACTATTTAAAAAAAAACAATCAAGAACAATAAAACACAAAGAGGAAAACCTGGTACAAGAAGCTACAAGAAGAGATGAATTTCTGATGCAAGCCTCTTCCAAAGATTTCCTGAATTTTCTTCAATCCTCCAATGAATCCAATCCAAAATCCAACAAATGCAAACAATATTTCCTTCAATCAATTCTACAATCAAACTTTCTTCAAACCCTTGTGCAAATTTTCCAAAATTTCTTCCCTACTGTAAAAATGTATTTTTTTCTAAATCTCTTTCTGCTGCCCTAAAATTAAAACATGTATTCTTTATAAATCAAAAATACCTAATACAACCCTAATTCACATTACATGCAAATTAGATATTTCAATTTCAATTTCAAATTTCAATTTCACTTTCAATTTCAAATTTCAATTTCAATTTCACTTTTCGAAAACCCACTTTCAATTTAAAATAATAAATTAATTTCCACAGTTGCAACTAATTTCCCAAATAAACATTTAATTACAATTTCCAATTTAATTCCCACACGTTGAAATTAAATTCCAAATTTAATTTTAATTCTTTTATTTCCTTTCATTCTCTTGCATCACGTTTAATTAATTAATTTAATTATTTAATAACTAAACTCAACCCCTTGGATTAAATTTAATTAATTAAATAATTTAAATATAAACTTTTATCCACATTGCATTATTTAAATTAAATAACCATCAACATGATTTAAATGCAATTATTCTAAGTATCTATTTCCAAATCAATAATCCTTCAGAATTAAATAACATTAAAACAAGACAGACAATGGCTCGACACACATGACTGACAACACACTAAGGCTAGGGTGTAAACTTGACACAGGTTACCTCGCTAATATCTCTCATTCAACTTAATTGTTGGATTGACACGCTCAAACCTGTGAAACCAGGTGGAGTCGATGTCATGTACCTGCAATCTTGCAACCAAGTAAACAACATCATACAATATATCCAGCATATAATACACACCGTGAAAAAAGAATTACGGATTCGTAGGGCGCTCGCAAGTGAGTGATGCAAAACCGTCCTCTTCACCAATACACTCATTGAAACTGACACTTCCATCATAATCCAGTAATCTCATAATAACATCTCATGTCAACTCTACAACATCATTAATCCATAATGCATGTGAAACAAAATCAGATAACTACATCCCACAATAATAGCTGTCACTCAATAGTAGTGATCAAAACATCATAACAAAATATATCCAGTATCAAAGTAACTGCAACCAAACATAGCATAAAGCAATCCGAACGATAAGCAAAATGGAGGGGTATTACATCCCCACCCTTGATAAAGAGAGCACTACAACAAGTTCCTACAAGTAAAGTAGATAATCATAACTGAGTACAAAAATGTTGTGATAAGCTTATAAAATGGCTACCAAACAACCCAAACCCATCAAAACATAGAACCCCAAAACTAGACTTGAAACATGGTAGACAACTAACATAGCGTAGCACAAAACTAACCAATGCCCCAGTAGCCTCGAGATACAAGAGAAGCATTAGACACATGCATTGTTTTTTCCATCTATTGCTTATCACTTATCATGTGTTTTCCTCTACAATGACCTGCCATAGAGAGAAACCTTACTCCATATCACATCTCTTTGTTGATGAGACTTGTGCATTGAGGGCCCACAAAATATTGGGATTGTAAAATCACTTCCTACTTCAAGCCTACCTCGGTGATAGTGAAAATGCAAACCCACTAGTAATTTTTGAATGTTGCTATCAAAGGCTTGAAGTACTCTTATTTATCACCTCATCTTTACTATCTTTCCATGGTTGTCTATATTTGAGATTGGTGTTTATGTCAAGCCCTCATCTTGTAGACCTATGGCTATTGCCTTTTGCCAATTTTGTTTCCACCACATTTTCTAGCTTTGGCAAAAACACTATCAATAACCATAATCTTAGCTTTGTGTCCTATAAGAAATAAGCTATATTTGTAATAGAATCCCTTTGGATAGTGACCTTTGACCTCCTCCCTGCTACCATACCCTTCTCATTGAGAATGCCCTTAACAAACCCTAGGGCTTCTAGCAAATCACATCAAAATATGACTTGCATGTGCTTGTTTGATATCTTTCCTTGAGGCTCCACTTTTTCTTTTTCATTTTATTTTGTATGCCATCCTCGTACACTTCCTTGAAAGAACCTTAGAAAAATACAGACTAGGGTACAACCCATTCAAAACCATTAGCTCGCTGCTCAACATAACAATACCATAAGACTTAAGATCCTTATTTATTATCACCTCCACAATTTTTAGTGTAAATCCTATATGGAAATGATGTGCCATACCCTTTCCAATAGATTTTCTTACTATAGACACTCAGAATTGTCCATGTCATAACATTACCTAGTCGATACATGACCTTGTAAAACATCTTGTAATATTTTACCCTAGGTCATTACATTATCCCACTTATTCCATTTATTCCACTTAATCACCTTCCCAATTTATTTAAGTAATTCCCCCTTCACATGTCTCAAAATAATTCAAATTAAATATTTGAATTAATCCCTCACTTATTGTCACATTGCAACATGTGTCACATGACTACAACTCTTCACATGCATAAATAATTTAAATAATTTTATTATTTAAATTATGAGATTCCCACTCACATCCTATTTTTACCCTCATTCATTGTGCATCATAAGCATCTTTTCTTTCAAAATAAAGAAAAGAATCTCACTTATTTCCTCACATCTTAATTTTAGCCTCATGTCATAACCGACTTAATGTGTGTCATAGGCACTAAAATAAACTTTTAATCCTAGCCATACATATCACAAATTTGACTTTTAATCTTGGCCATCGAATCAAATCAGCCTTCTCCTATAAATCAAGCCTTTCATAGGCCATTTGGGGGATCTTCTTCTAGCATCATCACTCTGCCAAAATTTCTTCTTATTTATCTATTTTCTTCTATTATCTTTCATCTTATCGTTATGCTACAAAAATGAGCAATCAACATATCAACAATCAAACCTTCAAAATCTTGCATTCTCATGCAGGTGGAGAAGAGCAATGGAGATAAATCAAATCTA
>CM021105.1:78248014-78268910 GCA_007115665.2 Sequoiadendron giganteum
ATGGGAATATCCTTGCTATTCTTCAACACTGTGAATTTAGTAACCTATTTAGAGTAGTTCCTTTCATAAAAGGTTATGCAATAAATTATTAAAAATATTTAATATTGCTTGGATTTATAATCACTAGGGAGTCACCTTTAAACTCTAGATGCAAAAAATATACAGAATTGAATCCAAAAGCACTCTTAAACATTGCTTGAATTTTCCAAGAATTTGCACCATATTTAGATGTGCAATCACTCCCAAATAATTATGAGGGATTCTAAAATTCAGAATGCTAATTTCCCCACCAAAGGATGAGTCCCTTGCTAACCACATGCATAAATTCAAATTTGTCATCACATTGACTTCCCTCAAGCAATGACTAAGCTTAATTTTTTCAAAATGGCCTTTTAAAAGAAGAATTTTCTCAACAATACTTTTTAATTTTAATTACATAAAACATTTTTCTTCAAATCATTTATAATCACTAAGGAGTAACCTTCAAGGTCTCTAGATGTTTGAATCCAAAAACAACCACCAAATCAGTCCCTTCCAAAATTGTCAAATTTTTTGCTTCATTGTTCAATTAACAACCAAGATATAATGAAATACTGCTGATAAAATTGCCACTTGTCAAAAGAAAAATAATCCTAAAATAAATAAGAACCTAGCAGCCTAACATAAACACACCCATGTGAATTTTTTGGGTTTACTCTACAAAATTAACCCTTGCAGTTATTGAATCTTCTTGAAATTTACTATATGATTTTCAAGGGCTTTTAATTTAATGAATTTAAAAAGAATTCAAATGAAATGATGGTTTTTTCAAATATCTCCCGCTTTTAAAATTATTATTTGTGCATTTTCCGTAAGTGATCGATCAACTTGAAGAGTGGTTAAGATATTCAAATTGGGAAAGACCAAACACAACGGGCAGATTTACAAAAAAAATATATGTGGAAGAAAGCAGAAGATAACAACCAAAAGCAGGAGAAAAATGGAGAGGAAATTATCAAAGCGATCATTAACGTTAAAATCCTCGCCTATTCAGGAGTTATCTCATCTTGCCCAGCGTTGCAATGCCATCAGCCTCGCCGAAGGTATTTATTACTTCTTACCAGCATGTTTTAATTCAATTGACAAGGGTAGGTTTACTCATGAGCTTGAAAATTTAATTAGTATTTGAGGTAATTGGGAAAGAATCCTCTTGCGGCCTGCTAATGGATCTCAGATATCAAATTGGACGTCCATCTTAGCTGTGGATATTTTGAAACCATCTAGGTTTTGGATCATCATGTGTGAACTTTTGTTAGATTACAGAGCTAGATCTCAGACTTTCTTAGTTGTGGGTCTTTCCAGAAACGTTTTCACTGTTGTTATGGACTCGGGAAACCTTACAACACTGAAACTACATATGCCGCTTTCAATTTTATTATAACTAGTGTATGTTTCTCTTAGCCTATGACTTTGGCCTTAAACTGTCAATGGTTGCTGGCCACAGTTTTATTGTAAATACTAAATAGCATCTTCGTGTTTGAGTTTTTGAATTAAAACTATTATCTGAAATTTAAATAATAGTATTGTTGTTTTGTAGGTTTCCCGGACTTTCCAACTCCAACTGAATTTAAAGAAGCAGCAATAGCAACCATAACTGCTGACTTCAATCTATACAGGCAACAAATCATACCCTGCTGAATTTTTCTTATGGCTTGATTTGAACTAGTTGCACTATAATTATAGCATTGATGCTATTCTGTGAAGGTTGCAAATAATGAAATTAAGTTACTGTTCAATTCTTTATTATTTTTAGAGAGTAAAAATTGGCATATATTTTCACTATGGGAAAGAGCACTCTGAACTCCCGATCCCAAAGAAGATGGTATTTCAGCCTTTGAGTACCCTAACATGCTAATGTGATAACCTAGGTTCAGTTTTAGTTGGTCCTTGGAAAATAATATAGCATCAGAACAACAATAGGAGCTTCAAGTAAATAATTATGCCTTGAGGTGTGATATTTGAAAGAACAATCTATACCCTGAACCACCAAGAGGTTGGTAGCCCAGCGGCAGAGTGCCTCAACATACTAATGAGGTTGCTAGGTTCAATTCTTAGATTGTCCATAAAAAATGACATGGTATTAGATTCTGATTAGGAGCTCCAAGCAAAGAACTATGGCTTGAGAGGATATGTTAGAAAGAAGAATCAATATTCTCAATTGCAGAGGGTCTTGTTCCTCAGTGTGGTAAAGTGCCCAAGCATGTCAATGGAACTCCTAGATGGTCCATGGAGAAAATAGGATTGAACAATATTAAGAATATTAAAACTGTAGTGACATTCCATTTACATGTCAGTGTTATGGGAGACTGAAAGTGTAAATGGAATTTGATTATTCTGGTTTAAAATGGGAAAGACATGTAAAACTATGACAAATAAAAAAAATCAAATATATTAAAAATATAGATTTTTTTTTATATTATTAGTCATGCCAAATATCATAGAAAGAGAAACAAAAATATGTCATAAGACATAAAAATAGAATTTGTTAAATACTACTCTAATTTATTATTTAACATAAAAAAAAGAAAGAGAAAAAAGAATGACCGAGGCGTAGCCTGATTTGCTAATGACAACCATCCTTTGAAAACTTCGATTGGCAGATTCCTTTGTTCACCTGAATTGTGAAATAGTTTGATTCTGGACTGAAAGTGAAAAACTGATAAAACCGTGGTTAATGAAAATTACAGGCTAAATAGGAAACAGTGGATGGTTTTTTTCAATAACCTGGGAAAAAGTTGCAGGTTATTCAATAGCTTGTGAGTTATTAATAACTTGTGGATTTTTTAATTTGGGTGTTTTTTCTTTTGAGAAAAGGAACACTTTCACAAAAAAAATTGTGCTGCTAGTTTAAACCAGCGTGACCTAGGGTTGGGCTACTCTTAACTTTGGGTTTTTTCTTTGGTTTTGCTTCTATTATTAAAAAAATTATATCATGGTAAGAATAATTATTGTCTTTTCATAAGTTAAGTACTGTATAAGTATTTTGCAATTCTGCAAATTGCAGTTAGTCCTAACAGCTATACTGTTGTTAACAATACAATAATTTAAAAGAAAATTCTAAAATGGCACCTCCACTACCGTAGGTAAAAAATAAAAGGAAACTTTCTCCTAAACTGTGCTCCAACCAGCATGATGTCCAAGATCAACAAGCAATTAAATTCCTAAACTGCTTTTCAAAATATCTCTTGGAGTATCTTCAGGCTTCAATTACTGCAAGGGGCCAACATATCTCTTCAATTATTATCATCATTATTCATTAGCAGTTGTTTGGCTAACTGTTAGCACCCAATAAACTAGCCTTTTTTTTAAATTCTCTTTGTTCGATGTATGGGGGACATCATCAGCTAACCACCTAAGGGTCTTAAAAGATTTAACAATGGTTCGATGCACCACAAGTAGACAACCTTTAAAAGTCCTCCCATGGTGGAAACAAATCAATCGGTTTGTTCCCATGCCTCTCCACACTCATCAGAAAGCTTCTAGTGCCTAGATTTTGTATTCCTAGCCATGACATCCCATTAGAGCTTTATACGAGTTTCATTTTTTCATGAGCTTTTGTCAAGGTCCTAATGAAAAAGCATTGTATTCCTCCAACATCTTAGTTTTCGCGATTACCATAGTCAAAGATCTTAGGTTTTGAGCTAGCAATGCTTAGGCTTCAAACACTTGCACCCAATTTTTTAGTACGTTTGAGTTTGAATATTGAATCACTTGGTAGGCTTCTTTAGTTGTCACCATGGATAGACATGGCTAGTGCATGCTACTGCATTTGCTGCACCAAGAATAGATGTGGTCACCTAACTTGGTGAGATCTCCAATCACAAATGAGAGAAATTGGTCTGTTAAATCTCAATTCCTTCACCTTTGTGTACTTGGTAAGAGGGTTTGCCCTACTTGAATGGGTTTTCACTCAAAGTTTGTTATCAAAAAACTATTTCATTAAACACACAATCTATTTTCAAATTTTCTCATGATCCACATTCAAAGGTTTATTCATAGCCTTTCAAGTAGTGGGCATTACAAGGGTGATATTAGAAGAAATCTGTTTACCTTAGCCTATGTAACTCAATTATGGATGATTGTAGGAAAAGACCTATACGTCTAAGATCTCATGCTTGACTCTTTCAATGATGGAATTTTTGGCCTCAAGAAGTTGAGTCCTAATACCTCTCAAAATTTCAAGATTTCTCACCATCAAGCAATGCTTTAGACCCTTCTAAGCATCCATTGTTAATATATTATAAGTGTTAGTTATGCCTTCCAAATAACATTTGTTCCTCACAACCATATATATGTTTGGTGATTTTGTTGATAATGACTGCCTTGGAAAAAGAACATTGTTTATTCTCATTGGGATGCCATTTTGATCCATGTGGATCTGCTCCATCTTGTCGGCATACAAGTCACTGGCTACTGTAGCAGCCTGTTTACCACGTAACTCAGTTGTTTCAACTCTTTCAACCATTCTTTGTTGGATTTTATTTTTTCTCTCACCTAATCTGCTAAAAGATAATCTTGTGTTCCTTTATGGGGATTTACATGCATTCCACTTTGCCATCTCCCTAAAATAGACAGGGGTCACACTAAATGCATCTTGGGATTCCTCTCCTCATCATACAAAAGAATATTGTCAAAAATCAACTTAGTGAAATGGAGTAGAAAGTAAATATAGATAGAAGAACAACAATTAAGAATTAAAAATTGAAGGCATATGCCACTCGTAATCTTAACATCTCTTTTAGAGGATAAAGACTATGGTGGATTTACATCCCTTTTTTGGCTTTTCCTACTTTGATTTGTATTTGTGAATTAAAAAGTTATTAAAAACAAACAAAATGAAATTTGTGGGGAAGAAATAAGATGAGATCGCCACCTAAAACTAAAAATCCAACAAAGGAGACCTTAGTTATAACTCAGCTATAGAAAGAAAAAAGCTTTTCCCCTTCCCATGTTGGCCTCCCCTCATCATTACATTCACATGGCTCACCTTATCCATTATCTTCTTAGTTCATGTCTTTCTTCCAACCAATACTTTTTAGTTTGTAACATAGCTTCAGTCTAAGCTCTACAATCCTCAATAGATGTTTTCTCTAGGTCTCTAAGACAAATTAGAAGTTCTTGTATTTAAGTAACTAAATTTTTGAGTCTTCCAATTTTTGGTGTTCGCATTTCTTATTTCTTGTAGGTATAGGCAGCAAGAATCTTCGAGTTAGACCCCATTAAAATAATGTCGCATTATTGGACTGCACAATAAGTCCCTCTTGTGATGCCCCAAGCTTTCACCCAAGACATTAATGGACAAAAATAAGATGAACACAATTTTTGTGATATAAATGCAGCACTAAACATGTTGCATTGTACTTCTACATGCACAAGGTGTTGTGAAATGACACAATGACATACTTGGCACACACACCAATGCACTCAACATTGTGACACAAATGGGAGACTTAACTAGACATGGGTCATTCATTGGGACAATCTCAAGAAAACATGAGCAATCCTAGACTTGGAATCCAACCTTTGTTTTGCAACACACAAAATGCAAGTGAAACACCAAACCCTGAAAAAGTGAAATTTGGAATTAGAAGTTTAGCAGCATTTCATACATATTTTGGCTTGTAATTAGGGTTTATTCAAAGCAGCAAACTAATGTAACTTCCTGGGCATGTTTTGAGCCCATTTTATGGTGAAATTGCATAGACATTAAGTCTGATTTTGTAGCAACAGATTGGACAAACTGATAATCAGACTTATTGCATATTGGATGATCATAATGTTGTTTCATGTTGCTAGTTACACTCACATTTGAAGATAGACATATTTGCTATATTATTTGAAGCATTTTGGAAAGATATATGTTGTTGTTTATTACTACCTATCACTCAAAATTTCCATAACTCATTGTTTGTCATTGCTTAGGGTGTTTTTTGAATTTTTAAGTGTTGAAGGACCACAAAGGCATGTTTGATAAGTGCTATGGGTATCAACTAGCTTGCAACAAGGAGAATCATCATTCCAATTTTCCAAGTAAGTTTTTAAAAGTTTTGTAAAATTATTTCCAAGCTTTCTATTTATTTTTCAAAACATTTTATTGATTTTATTGTTGTTATTCATTGTTTTATGTATCGTAGGGTTATATTCTTTTTTTCTTCATTCTTATTTTTTAGCTTTGCTATGATTTTTGAGATTGATAAGTGGCGGTTTTGTAGGGCTCCCCTGTAATGCCCCGCCAAGTAACCTTAAAGGAAGTTGCAATTAACATCATAAGCGAACCAACTTTTTTTTATAAAGTGCATTTAACATACACATTCACTTACTAATTAACAACAACCTTTAAGACTATAAGGTTAGGATTACTTTAAACCCACACATACATATTACATATAACCATAGCATTATGAACTTTATGATATAAACATCATACATTATAAGAATACCACATAACCTAATAAGATAATCAACCAAGATACAATCTCATAATCATTATCTTAATCCAATAGTTACATCACTCATTCCCAGAATGAGGCAATAGTACATAAAGTTACAATTACAAAATTCCACCTCAAAAACATAAAAGGGATAAAATATCATATACAAATTGAAATATTACAATGCAAGAAATTACAACAAGAACCGCGAGCTGTCCATCTAGATGTCTCGCCACTAAGTATTGAAAATCGATGGGGACCCAACGGTTTTGGTGCATATTTCACCCAACCAATGTGGTACCCGAAGGCCCACCCCCCATGCTAGGAGATAGTAACAAAGTAACATGGACAAAGATTCTACTACCTCTAACCAAAGGCAGACTCATACTGACTCAAACTGACATAACCGAATAAATGCCATCAATAAGTACAAATCTAGTTCAACTCAAGTACAACACAAGTATAAATCAAACATCACTGACATAGGTCACATTGCTTCCAGACATAAAGTAGATCAAGTATATTCACAGAACCATACATATAAAACAATTAACAATAGTTGTCCTAAATAGAGTGTCATCGCAAGGTTTGTCATGAGATCTCCTCTGGGCATTCTACATAGGCTCCGGCACAAGTAATCCTGGTGGCCTCAATCGAATCCCAGAACTCATACTCACTCATGCGGAATCAACTACCTCTCACAAGGACAAGATAGTTGATCTTGCCATTCCAGGCCTTCTCACTCATCCCAAGTCTAAACGAGCCCTTGTGTCTATGAGTGAGGATTAAATTATCTTGATTAATGTGAATGCATCCTAATCATCTAAGTACATTAATTTAATTATCACTTGATTAAATCACTTTTGAAAGTTACCCGGTTTACCACTTTGGGCTCCGGCCCCTAATAAAAGCCACTCTTCTATTCGACAACACACACCCAAACAATCCACCAAGGGAAACACAAGTGCATACCAACTAGGCATCATAATCCATTCCAACACAAAGAGGATACAAATAATAGAAACTCACTCCAAACATCTTGGAGGTAACAATCACATAGTCCACTCCTTTCACAGGAGGTACAAAAGATCTCACTCCAAACATCTTGGAGGCAACAACACATAGTCCACTCATTTCATAGGAGGAAACAAATAAAAGAACTCACTCCAAACATCTTGGAGGCAACAACACGTAGTCCACTTCTTTCATAGGAGGCAACAAGATGAAACCACATAACAAGGTCACTCTATACAAGGAGACACGGATCCCATAATCCACTCCTAAACCAAGGAGGTGCAAACATCCTCATTCGTGAAAATCGGGTAAAATTGAAAAGACGCCATGCACTACCCAAGGGGAAAACAACTGGATGGCATAAAGATTCAACAACCTTTATCCTCTAAGTTCTTCTAGAAGACTTATAATTTAGGACTAACATTAAATCCCAAAACCAACAATGCAACTTGACGATATAGCAACAAAAACATTCAAGTCATTAATCAAATCTAATATTTGGATTTCTTAAATCCATACTCATTCAATAGGTAGTGTTGACAAAGTCAAAAACACGATAACTGGATCATCTAAAATAATCATAACTCCTATTTCCCTTTTCATTATTGGAAATTTAAAACAATTAAACTTATTTCCCTTTACTGAATACAAAGAATTAAATCCTTTAAGATAATCATGAGGAAGATACTACTTTTGGATATACTAAATCCATAACTTTTTCATAATCCAATCACAATGATTCAATTAATCTAAATAGAAATTAATAAATAACATAATTGATTTCTTCATCAATAAAACAACTTCTTAATTTACTTTTAAATCGACACAAATCCATGCAAATAAACTCTTTCCATTTCTTAACCAAATCTTACATCTCATTCAATTTTCTATTTAAAACATTCAATCAGTTTAATATAATAACATATTGTTTCTCTAACCATTTTTCATATACACTAATCAATCCATTTTTAAATATCTATTCAATAATATATTGCATGCATCTCATTAAAATAAAATACGATAATGAATTTTACACTTAATATATATATATGCTCCATATTATATAGACACCAAATATATATATTAATAAATTTAATTACATATATTCTTTAATATTCCATTCACAATGACTAGTTTACTCTATGGAACTAAATAAAACATAATAACTATTTGCTTTTTTCAATATAGTTAGTTCCTAAATTTACTTCTAATGCAACCTAACACTATTGCAAACAATCTTTTCAATTTTCTATCCAGAGTCTATGTCTTTTCAACTATCCATTTAAAAACATGCAATTTCATCAATGTATAAAATATCTTTTGACTTATCTATTTGGCCACGCATTCATATTGTTTCTAATTAAATCTCATTAATTAAAACAAACACTTAAATATAAATATTTATATAATTCTTCAATATATTTAAATATCTTTTTTCTTATCAATTTTGACCATACATTCAAAACTTATCTTTTTAAACTCTTCATGCAAAGCTAAATTACACGCACTTAAATAAAACAAGGTAAATACTGATTGAAAATACTCATGGATATATATATACATCTCAATATATTTTCTTCAATCATATTAACAAAATAAACATTTCCTTTTAAATCAAGTAATTACTTCTATTAAAAAAATATCTTTCTCTATATATTTTCTACACATACTAATCATTTCTTTTAGAATACTAATAACACCCAATTTGCAAACAACAGAATAAAATAAGATAAAATATTATTTATTCTCTCAAATGGATATATACCTTCAATATATACTAAATATAAATTAATATATTTAAATATATTTAATCATTAACATATCTTCTATTCTTTACAGAATATCAAATTGTTTAATTCAAAATAAAATATCCCTTATCATCAATTTTCCAAAATATAAATATATTTTTCCAATTAAATCAAATTAATAATTTGACCTTTTACACATGAATTTAAATTCCACAATTAAATTTTAAATTATGGGTTCTTTAAATCAAATTAATAATTTGACCTTTTACACATGAATTTAAATTCCACAATTATATTTTAAATTATGGGTTCTTTAAATCAAATATTTAACTCCTTCAATTAAATTCTAACATGTCATTTTAAAATAAACAATAATCTCCCATACGTTTATAATTTTAATTCCACTAATATAATATACAAATTTTATTTAAAATAATATAAATAAATATAATACTTTAATATTATATATTATAATATAAAATATTATTAAATAATATTTTAATATTATAATAACAATACATAAAATATTAATATTTATAAATATCAATTTATTATTATTTTATTTTCAGAGCAGCCATGGAAAAATAACTTAATAGCAGTCTCATGTTTCAAGCATAACTCAAAAACTATGATCTGGGTATTTGCGATTTTTTAACAGGGATAAGAAAAATTTAAAATGCAAAAATTCTTTAAATTTCCTGACAACCCAGTTTGTGTAAGTGAAGTTATAGGCGACACAACCAGATCATTTTACTATGAAAAATATAACCATACTGCAAATTTTAAAATCCGTTTTTAATAATAAATAGAAGGTTTCATTTTCTAAAAACATTCTAAATGCATTGTTCAATCTCTATGTTTGATTTCAATAACAATCAAGAATAATAAAACACAAAGAGAAAAACCTAGTACAAGAAGCTACAGGAAGAGATGAATTTCTGATGCAAGCCTCCTCCAAAGATTTCCTGAATTTTCTTCAATCCTCCAATGAATCCAATCCAAAATCCAACAAATGCAAACAATATTTCCTTCAATCAATTCTACAATCAATCTTTCTTCAAACCCTTGTGCAAATTTTCCCAAAATTTCTTCCTTGCTGTAAAAATGTATTTTTTTTTCTAAATCTCCTTCTGCTGCCCTAAAATTAAAACATATATTCTTATAAATCAAAAATACCTAATTCAACCCTAATTCACATTACATGCAAATTAGATATTTCAATTTCAATTTTTACAACCTTAATTCACATTACATGCAAATTAGATATTAATTTCAATTTTTACAATCCTAATTCACACTACATACAAATTAGATATTAATTTCAATTTCAATTTAAAATGCAATTTCAAATAATAAATTAATTTCCAAAGTTGCAACCAATTTCCCAAATAAACATTTAATTACAATTTCCAATTTAATTCCCACACGTTGAAATTAAATTCCAAATTTAATTTTAATTATTTTATTTCCTTTCATTCTCTTGCATCACGTTTAATTAATTAATTTAATTATTTAATAACTAAACTCAACCCCCTTGGATTAAATTTAATTAATTAAATAATTTAAATATAATTAAATATAAACTTTTATCCACATTGCATTATTTAAATTAAATAACCATCAACATGATTTAAATGCAATTATTCTAAGTATCTATTTCCAAATCAATAATCCTTCAGAATTAAATAACATTAAAACAAGACAGACAATGGCTCGACACACATGACTGACAACACACTAAGGCTAGGGTGTAAACTTGACACAGGTTACCTCGCTAATATCTCTCATTCAACTTAATTGTTGGATTGACACGCTCAAACCTGTGAAACCAGGTGGAGTCGATGTCATGTACCTGCAATCTTGCAACCAAGTAAACAACATCATACAATATATCCAGCATATAATACACACCGTGAAAAAAGAATTACGGATTCGTAGGGCGCTCGCAAGTGAGTGATGCAAAACCGTCCTCTTCACCAATACACTCATTGAAACTGACACTTCCATCATAATCCAGTAATCTCATAATAACATCTCATGTCAACTCTACAACATCATTAATCCATAATGCATGTGAAACAAAATCAGATAACTACATCCCACAATAATAGCTGTCACTCAATAGTAGTGATCAAAACATCATAACAAAATATATCCAGTATCAAAGTAACTGCAACCAAACATAGCATAAAGCAATCCGAACGATAAGCAAAATGGAGGGGTATTACATCCCCACCCTTGATAAAGAGAGCACTACAACAAGTTCCTACAAGTAAAGTAGATAATCATAACTGAGTACAAAAATGTTGTGATAAGCTTATAAAATGGCTACCAAACAACCCAAACCCATCAAAACATAGAACCCCAAAACTAGACTTGAAACATGGTAGACAACTAACATAGCGTAGCACAAAACTAACCAATGCCCCAGTAGCCTCGAGATACAAGAGAAGCATTAGACACATGCATTGTTTTTTCCATCTATTGCTTATCACTTATCATGTGTTTTCCTCTACAATGACCTGCCATAGAGAGAAACCTTACTCCATATCACATCTCTTTGTTGATGAGACTTGTGCATTGAGGGCCCACAAAATATTGGGATTGTAAAATCACTTCCTACTTCAAGCCTACCTCGGTGATAGTGAAAATGCAAACCCACTAGTAATTTTTGAATGTTGCTATCAAAGGCTTGAAGTACTCTTATTTATCACCTCATCTTTACTATCTTTCCATGGTTGTCTATATTTGAGATTGGTGTTTATGTCAAGCCCTCATCTTGTAGACCTATGGCTATTGCCTTTTGCCAATTTTGTTTCCACCACATTTTCTAGCTTTGGCAAAAACACTATCAATAACCATAATCTTAGCTTTGTGTCCTATAAGAAATAAGCTATATTTGTAATAGAATCCCTTTGGATAGTGACCTTTGACCTCCTCCCTGCTACCATACCCTTCTCATTGAGAATGCCCTTAACAAACCCTAGGGCTTCTAGCAAATCACATCAAAATATGACTTGCATGTGCTTGTTTGATATCTTTCCTTGAGGCTCCACTTTTTCTTTTTCATTTTATTTTGTATGCCATCCTCGTACACTTCCTTGAAAGAACCTTAGAAAAATACAGACTAGGGTACAACCCATTCAAAACCATTAGCTCGCTGCTCAACATAACAATACCATAAGACTTAAGATCCTTATTTATTATCACCTCCACAATTTTTAGTGTAAATCCTATATGGAAATGATGTGCCATACCCTTTCCAATAGATTTTCTTACTATAGACACTCAGAATTGTCCATGTCATAACATTACCTAGTCGATACATGACCTTGTAAAACATCTTGTAATATTTTACCCTAGGTCATTACATTATCCCACTTATTCCATTTATTCCACTTAATCACCTTCCCAATTTATTTAAGTAATTCCCCCTTCACATGTCTCAAAATAATTCAAATTAAATATTTGAATTAATCCCTCACTTATTGTCACATTGCAACATGTGTCACATGACTACAACTCTTCACATGCATAAATAATTTAAATAATTTTATTATTTAAATTATGAGATTCCCACTCACATCCTCTTTTTACCCCCATTCATTGTGCGTCATAAGCATCTTTTCTCTCCAAATAAATAAAAGAATCTCACTTATTTGCTCATATCCTAATTTGAGTGTAATGTCATAACCCACTTAATATGTGTCATAGGCACTAAAATAAACTTTTAATCCTAGCCACACATATCACAAATTTGACTTTTAATCTTGGCCATCGAATCAAATTAGCCTTCTCCTATAAATCAAGCATTTCACACGCCATTTGGAGAATCTTCTTCTAGCATCATCACTCTGCCAAAATTTCTTCTTATTTATCTATTTTCTTCTATTATCTTTCATCTTATCGTTATGCTACAAAAATGAGCAATCAACATATCAACAATCAAACCTTCAAAATCTTGCATTCTCATGCAGGTGGAGAAAAGCAATGGAGATAAATCAAATCTAACTGGGAAATTGGTTTGCTTTGCTTTCTTGTTTTGATTTTCATGCTAGTGTGTGCTCTATTGTGCTTGTTAGGGTTTTTCATTATAATTTGTTTATGTATTTTGCTCTAATATTTTTTCCCTAGCTACATTTGGTGAACCCGACGTGAATCCTTTGATCTAGCTTGCTTTTTGCAAGTTTATTATTTTTTTGTTGCAAATCTGCCAGTTTTTGGATGAAACTCCATGTTTTACAAATTCCATCATATCTTTCCAACAGCTACATAATTCTCTCCATGATTTTCACAGAAGATTAATAATCATCTCAACAGACTACAGTAAAGAAATTGATAGGTGATCATAAGGAGCTATAGTAGCAACAATATCAATCATATACATTAGACTGGAAAGCGAAAATCTTCGGGTGCATTCATTCTATTATCTTTATCTCTCATTTGATCAATCAATCTTGTTTGCAAAACACTTCAATTTGGGGCTTTAAAACAAACATCTTGTTTGCAATCACACTTTGAAATTGGGCTCAAAAAGAACCATTATCTTCCATCACACATTTTGAATTTGGGTTAAAAATAACAAGTGTTTGAATTGTTTCACACATTTCAATTTTCTAAAGGAAAATTAACAATTGCGAGTGTCAATCAAGTGCGTGTGTGATAAAAAACACTTCACTTGGTTCGCTTTTGTCATACCCTTCATAGGAGGCCTGCTAGGGGATTTCATCACCCCTAGGGACGACCTCAATCAAGGTGTGAATCAAAAGACACACTTCTTTGAGAGTTAAAATCTTGTCACTCTTGGCTAAGCCCCAAAGAACTTTATACCTTTGGGAAGTGAAGGTGAAGGGTGGGTTACCCCTTTCTCCCAGTTGTGTGGCAGGATTTTTCTTTCAAATTATCCCTAGTCAACCTCGTGCATCCTAGCTTAAGACTTGATTGGCCATACCTACTTGACTTGTTCTAGGACTTGTTGATGTGTCTTCTTCAAGTGTGTGCTTAATCATCACATTCATAATTTCAAATTCAAACTTGCTTATGTGTCTTGCGTGTGTGATTCATGTGTGTACATGTGTAATCATTTGTTTTCAAATTGACATATCAAGCTATGAACAACAACACATAAACATATCATTCTAATCATCCTAATCATTCTTTTTCTAATCACATTCAAATAAATTTCATCCTAATCAATCCAAGTCATCCAATCTAATCATTCCACATCAACATCATCACCCTAATCCTAGTCAAGCACTTCCTAAAATGGTCTCAATCCTTAACAATTCTAGTCACAGGCCCAAGGTCATACTTAGAGGAGCCCCTTCACCTAATCATGAAGATAATCCAAAACCATATATCCTCCAAGGTGGGTCAAAATTTTCTCCTAGTGATGATGAGAACTTTGCAGATCTTAGTGATGATGAGAAATTTGTAGATCCTAGTGATGATGAAAACTTTGTTGAAATCTTAGGTCACCTTAATGATGCTATTGGCAAGGGAAATACCACCATAAATTTGAAATCATACACCATTCCATCTACTAGTCCTCCATCACCATCTAATAAAATGCATATCTCAAAGCACACTAGTCCTGCACCAACACCACCATCCAACTTCTCAAGCTCTAATCCATCAACCAAAGAATCCTTTAACTGTTTTTTCCAAAGACTACTAACACAGAATAGACCATCCCAATGTCAAGCACCCATTAAAGAGTTTACCAACAAACCTTTGAATTTCATTCCTATTCTTCCAACTCCATCATGTGTTCCACAACCTATTGATCTCATATGTCCAAGTCAAATTTTATCATGCCCTCATGTCATTGATCTTAAAGAGCATACCGAGCCTCTTCTAGAGCCTTCCACTTCCATTTCTAGTCAAATCCAAGAGCTATGTCAAGAGCATAATCCTAAGCATGAGAAAACATTAACCTCTCATTCTAATAAAGATCTAGGCCCTTCTAATGATCCCACTCATAACATACTTGGTCATATTCATGACGAAGCTTCCCTCTATGATTTAGATCCTACCTATGATCAAGAAGGCCATAATGATCCTCTTAGCCAACTCTATGCATTCCATGGTCAAGATCCTATCACTTCACCTATCCATGAGCAAGAAACCTCCATTTCTCCTATAGACCCCCTACCTAGTCCTATCCATAATCTTGCATTATCCACTTGTCATGATGAGACACATGCCTCCCAAGTAAATGTAGAAGATCAAACCAATAGTGTGGATCTAAATGAACATAATCAAGATCCTAATGATCCTTCCACATCCACTATAAACCCCATTTCAAATCCACCAACATGTCCTATTGGTCTATCCATATTTATTCATGAATGTTCCTCCTTAGAACAACAACAACCTTTATCCACTTCACCTTCTTCATCTAACAATGAACTCAAGTCTAGTGTCCAAAACACACCTAGTCCCATTGTCCATCGCATGCTTCAAAACATGAACTATCAAGGTAAAGGTTTAGGCCTTCATGAACAAGGTGTTTTGGAGCCCATCCATGTCAAGGTCCCTCTATGCTCTTATGGCCTTGGATATACACCCCAAGGACACCAATCTAAAGATGTTGGTACTTCCTCCATCCATCATAAGTCCTCTTTCCACCATAAATCCTATCATATGCCTAAAACATATGTTGCCATCCCTCCTCCATCATCTTACAAATGTCAAAAGCATGTGACCGTACATCTTCCACCATCAACTTTGCCACCATTGCTTCCAACTCCTAATAACCCTCCATCTAATCTACCTCCACTACTCCCAACACCTAATATCCCCATTATCCAATCCCCTTATCCACCTATCCATAAATCCTCTAAAAATCCTAATCATGACCAATCAATGCACACATTGTCTAAACATGAAGCTTCCACTCATTCCACCATACCCATGGGATTCAAAAGCAAAAAAATTGATGCCTCTAGCTATAAAGAAAAAAATCTGAAGGGTCCTCATGCCCTAGGACACAAAATAAAAGAATCAAAGAAAAATCCATCCAAAAATCAATATAAGCCCATACCTCCAAAAGAAAATGCCAAAACTAAAATGGTTTGGGTCCCTAAGAAAAAGGAAAACAAGTCAAACGAGGCATCTACATCTCAAAAATCCCAACGATCCACTTCCACCTCACATTCCCACTCTATTCAAGAATCTCATATTCCATCCCACAAGAAAAATAAAAGTCATAAAAATACTAAGTCTATGTGGGTACCTAAAGCACTTCATCACCCATCTCCTAAGAAAACATCTTCATTGCTTCCTACACCTCCTCCACATCAAAATCTTCAACGTTTATCACAATGTGTGCAACCATTGGTCATGGTTCCCTTCCATTTCACAACAATTCCACATACCTCCATCTCCTCACCCTTCACTCATTATCCTACATACCTCCCTCATCCCCTTCCTATGGTCCATGCTTTTGGCTAAGCCTCCCATTCATCTCCCCTACATAATCCACATCATAATCCATCATCTACCTACTCCATCTCCCTTTCATGTCATCCCTTACCAACATCTATGAGCATAATGACACTTGACATGGTCCATGCGATAACATCCATCTCTAGTGGGACTATCACCTTTCATGGAACTAGACATTTGAGTCCCTCCTATCCATATTCCCCTTCTATCCAAAAATCAAAAAAATAAAAAGAAAATCAAAAAAGAAAAAGAAAAAAGAAATCCCTTCATCCAATGGTGAAAACTTGGTAAACAAGCGCCCTGGATAAGTACCATGATGAAAACCTAGAAAAAAGGCATCATGTGTAGGTTGATCTTCTATGTCACTTACACTTGGGGGCACTTTGTCTCATCTACACTATCTATCCTATCATGTCATTTCTTATCATATCATTTCCATCCTACCTACCATCTTTATCCATCATACCCATATACTTATCATATTGATTCCATTCATCCTCTCTTCCTCTTTTTGATCTTGATAAAAATATGGGGCAAAATGTTGAAACATGCTTTGGATATCTTTTGATATACCTCATCCTTCCAAACAAGCCTATCATTATCCTAGTGTCATAAGCTTTGTCATGAAGAATCCTAAGTATTGTACCTAGAATGGGGCATGTTATTCCTATGCAACATAGTCTTTGGAGACCACATCCCTGCCCTCTTATGATGCATACATCCATTTCATTCACTATGAACTATCATTTTTTATCCATCCATATATCATGAGCCTTTTGTCCCTTATCCTATCACCCACCCTTTCATCCATCAATCCCATCTATCTCCTTGCACCTAGACTTGGTTTTCCCTTGTCAATTGTATCTAGCAAAAAGGCTACCCAAATTGTCATCCATTGACATCTCAAAACATCTCAAAAAAGTCCTAAAAAATGCAAAAAATTTGAAAAAGGTCCGAAAAAAAATCGAAACATTTCAAAAATCCAAAAAAACATCACATATTCCAAAAATCCAAAAAACATCAAATATTGGACAAAAAAATCCAAAAAAAATCAAATCATTTCAAAAATCCAAAAAAATCAAAACATTTCAAAAATCCAAGCAATAAAGTCAAACCAAATCACTTCTTCCAATCAATTCAACTTCTTCAAATCAATTTCTTCATCAAATTATTCAATCACATCACTTCTTCTAATCAATCCAATCGTTATCATCAAATCAAATTATTTCTCCATCAATCCAATCAATCAAAATCATTCCAAGTAAATCCATCCTCAATTTAATTCATCAATCATCATCCAAATCTTCAAATCTAGCATCTTCAATCGTTCCAAGAAATAATCCAAATGCAAGTCAATCCTTAATCCATACCAACAAAGCTAATCAATCTTGCCAAATTATCCAATCACATCATTTGGTCTTGATCTTAATCTTGTTGTAAACCCAATCAATCAGTCAATCATCCTTGTGTTGATCTAGGGATATATCGTTCCCTGCAATGACAACACTATCATCATCATCAATCAATCAATCAATCATCCTTGTGTTGATCTAGGGATATATCGTTCCCCACAATGACAACACTATCATCATCATCAATCAATAAATTAATCATCGGTTTACAGCTTGACAGGGGCAATACCTTGTTTGTTTTTGTATCATTTGTACATGCTTTCTTGCTTGTGTGTGTTATCATTTTTATCTTGCATTTGCATCAAATGCAAATCACTCCGAGCTAATATTCATATCTTGTATGTAGACAAGGTTGTATTATGTTGGGGCATGAGACACATCGTCACCTTGGTCCTTATACCTTGGTGCATAACGTCTAGTGCTATATCAAACATATGATTGCTCACTTTATTGCAGCATAGCGTGTCATTTTTCTTTTTCATCTACTTCTTATCTTGTATCATTCATCTTATCCCTCCTTTATCATTTCATTCATTTCGAGAGAATATTCGTGTTTATGCAACCCGCCTATCCTCTCGAGGGGGCATCATCATCATTATCATATCCTATATCATCATCCCATTTCTTCATATCTTTTGCATCATCATATTCTTCTATCATCCCTTTCCTTCATTCACCTTACTCCTCACTTCTTCAAGTGGTTGGGGCATCATCTTTTTTTCATCTATCCATACCTTATCTTTTTTGAAATGATGTTACTTGACATAAATCTCACCATCTTGAACATCATCTCAAAGAGGGGAAAAATGTAGACACCTATAATTGTCCATGTCATAACATTACCTAGTCGATACATGACCTTGTAAAACATCTTGTAATATTTTACCCTAGGTCATTACATTATCCCACTTATCCCATTTATTTCACTTAATCACCTTCCCAATTAATTAAATAAATCTCATTTATTTAATTAATTCCCCCTTCACATGTCTCAAAATAATTCAAATTAAATATTTGAATTAATCCCTCACTTACTGGCACATTGCAACATGTGTCACATGACTACAACTCTTCACATGCATAAATAATTTAAATAATTTAATTATTTAAATTATGAGATTCCCACTCACATCCTATTTTTACCCCCATTCATTGTGTGTCATAGGCATCTTTTCTTCAAAATAAATAAAAGAATCTCACTTATTTCCTAACATCTTAATTTTAGCCTCATGTCATAACCCACTTAATGTGCATTATAGACATTAAAATAAACTTTTAATCCTAGCCATACATATCAAAAATTTGACTTTTAAGCTTGGCCATCGAATCAAATCAACCTTCTCCTATAAATCAATCCTTTCACAGGGCATTTGGAGGATCTTCTTCTAGCATCCTCACTCTATCAAAATTTCTCTCAATCTTCTTATCTATCTATATATTTTTCTTCTATTATCTTCATCTTATCGTTATGCTACAAAAATGAGCAATCAACATATCAACAATCAAACCTTCAAAGTCTTGCATTCTCATGCAGGTGGAGAAGAGCAATGGAGATAAATCAAATCTAGCTTGGAGATCGGTTTGCTTTTCTTTCTTGTGTTGATTTTCATGCTAGTGTGTGCTCTATTGTGCTTGTTAGAGTTTTCATATCTTGTTGTTTTAGTTTTATATTTGATTTTCCCTAACTACAATATCTTTCAATATTCCATTCACTTAGCATTATCATACTATTTTCATAGCATATTGTTGTTTTGCATAGTGCTTATTACTTTCATCTCAGCATCTTTCTTTATCATATTTCTCCTATTGTTGCTATATTGGTTGTTCATTGAGGTGGAAACACCAAAATGGGAGATAGACTATGGTAGTCCTCTATACACAACCACACAACTTCTCTATCTTCAATGTGTATTTTTTTCATCAACTTAAGACCTTGAAGATATCAACTCGTGGGTAGGAAGGTGGAATTTCCATTGTTGTTATTGCATTAAACTATATTTGGTTAGATTTTTAGTAGGTTCTTTTTGAGTTTTGATCATTCTTTACACTTTCTCTTCATATGGACGCTACTGTCCCACTAAGATGCTAGTGTGACATGTTGTGATCTATGTCCCATGCTAGAATCCTCTAGTAGTGAGTTTCCTATGCTATATTCCAAACATTGGAAACCTGCTCACCTAACTTCCTAAGACATTTGGGCTAGATAAAGGACAACATCGAACTAGTTGATCTTCCTTTCAACCCTTAAGCCTTAAACTCTCCTAAGACAATTCCTTAGCTTGAGGTAAATCAGGGTAGCCTATTTTTCTAGACCCTCTTGTGACCTAGGATCTTGAGCAATCGGTCCTCCTCCTCTATATTTTGGTGAGCCTGACATGACCTATTTTGGTTTCATTTTGTAGTGTTCAAGGAATTTTCTTTCATATTCTAGGATTTTTGTAGGTGTATGCATTATAGGGCGTCTAGTCTTGTAGCCCATCCTACAAACCCTAGCGGTGTAGTTAGAAGAGCTCCTAAACATTGTGAAACAAACTTTAGATTAGGTCACTATTGGATTGTTAAACCTTTGGGGGCTTCTAAGATTTTATTTTTTTAGTGTAAATAGAAAATGTCTTCTTTCATGTATCTTCCCATCTTGATTGTGCAACCTGGGAATGGTTCTTTCACTATAAAATTTGCATAGCAAGACTTTTAGATGAATGCTAATAGAGAACCCTCTCCTCTTTATATTCCTACTTGTATCTATAGGAAAATTGTGACTAGTGTTCTCATTCATCCTACATTCTGAGTTAATGTTATTATA
>CM021105.1:78269010-78350994 GCA_007115665.2 Sequoiadendron giganteum
AGTTGCCTTGAAAGCAAATTCAGTCTTAGGAGTAGACTCACCAAATTCACTTAATTCAAATGCAGAAAGTTTTCCAATCAACATGTCTTTTGTAATATTCATCACTATTCCGAGTTCATCAATAGCATGAGCTTTTGTCTTGTAGGAAGGGGCACAGATCTAATTGTCTTAGCCACAATTTCATCATCATTCATATTTCCATCACCAATTCATTTATCTTATGCGAGAAGGAAAAGATGTTCTCATCTTCACTCATCTTCAAGCTCTCCCATTTTCCTTTCAGACTTTTTAGCTTAGCACTTTTCACTAGTGCATCTCCTTCATACAATGTTTCCATCTTTTTCCAAATCTAATATGCAATCTTCAAACCCATCACATTTGTCATTTCCAAATATATTAAAGCACTCACCAATGTTTCTATTGACCTGGTATTAATTTTTTCTTTCTTGATCTCATCTTTAGAGGAGGGACCATTTTGAGGAATATTATATGCAATTTGTGTCATCTGCCAAAAATATTCACCAATGCAACTCAAATGACATTCCATAGAGAGTAGTTTGTACCATCGAATCTAGGACTATCATTTTTAAATGATGCCATCTAAGATCACCTCAAGTTGTTAGGCTTGTTTCAAAGGAACTAGCTCTGATACCAATTGTTGGCAAAACAAGGATAGACAACTGAGAGGAGGGGTGAATCAGTTGTTACCAAAATCAAACTTATACAACTTTAACCAATCCTTATATCATAAATCTGATAATTAACAATGCAAGCATAAGAACAACACATCAGAGACACATGAACACAAAGATTTTATACGTGGAAACTCTATGAGGGGAAAAACCACGATGGATGTTAGTCCACAAGATTATACCCTATTAGAAGTATAATGAAGAATAAAAAGAGAAGGCACTTGCATTCAGGCACACTACCTAGAGCACACTGCTCAAAGGGAAGGTTCACTACCTTACATACAATAATCAGATTAAATCCATCTGATGAATTTGAATTGAGAAAATAGCTTCTGCAAAAGCTTGATTACAGTTCTAGTTAGGCACACTAAAAACCTCTTCAAAACCTTACACACTCTTCTCTAGATGATCTGACCTTTATTCGCACTTGTAAATCACTTGTACACTTGAGCACACTCTAAATGAGGGAGACAATCTTGTATATATATCCGCTACACGGATTTGCATCCACTATTCAGTCGGCCACAAATAAGGAATAAATTACAACTGTCAGCCTTGATACATGAATAAATTTCAATGCGTACCAATGCAAGTTGGCCATAACATAGTGAGGACCCAAACAAACATATCCAAACATGCCAAACAATAAAATATTAATCCTCATGGATCCACAACACACTAACACCACAATGTTGGCCAAGAACATGAACACTCGGGCACATATCAAAAAAATCTTTGATCACGAACACTCCAATCACTGCAAACGTACACCAAGGATAGAGCATGATCTAGACTCATCCATGAATTTCATAGGAACATGAGAAACACATGATATTACCATACTTTCATCCGCTTTGACCAAGAACACCATCTACAAAGACTGAATATCTGTAGGCACATAGATCATCATAACTTCCACAAAAGTTCATGTGCACCACTGAAACTTTTAGACAACATACAAGAAATTTTCAACACCAAACCCTTTTAAGCGCACCTTCAAATATTCAACACGTAGAGCTTTCTAACATTCTAACCTTCTCAGCTCCACTGGCTGCCTATACTATGTTTTTTACAATTTTCTCAATCTCCTTGACATATACAACCTTAAGTAGATTAAAATGCTAATAGTGTTGACATCAATGACAAAAATATATCAACAACACAACCACAACATCCAACATAAATTATAGTTCAATATAGTGATTTTGATGTTAATTTGACAATTCTAAATTATAGTATATAACTTTCTATTTAGTGATCTAACTTGTCAACCATTGACATAATTAATCTAATTTTTGGTTTAAATTTTTATTGTATAGCCATCTTCAGAGCCACCAAGTACTTTGAGGAGGATTAAATTAGTTGATCCAACACAAGTTTAGGATTTTCTAGAGACATATAGGGTCACTTATGGACATTTAGGGATTGATACATAGCTATTAAACATGTATATTGTATATAGATCTTGAGATGGCATATGCCATATTTCGTAAAATTTATTTTGAGTTGGAATATATGCCAAATTTGTATATGCTCATACACAATTATTCTATAATTTGATATATAAAAATTAATAATCAATCTAATTTGTTCCTTGTGTGCATGTCTTTCTACTTTGAAACTTAAAATTGGAATGCATAATCAATTTAGAATGGTTAAGTTATGATCAACAACATGTTATAGATTAGTGAAATTTCACTCTAATAGAAATTATGAATTACAATTGGAAATCCATCTATGTTAGTGTTAAATTTAGTTTCCTTGTGAAATTCACCAAATTTTATGACCATTTTTCCAATGTTATCAATCATAACATGGATGCTTAGTAATCCTAGGTGTTCCAACCTTACATCTATACATGCAACAAGGACCTATAAATCTAGAAGTAGATCAAGGTATGTGTGGTGTATAATGTTTAGTAAGTAGGTAAAAAATTTGGAATCTATTTGAATACCAATAAAACATATGGAATTAGGGTGTATTAGATGGTAGATAGAAATTTGATAAGGATATGTTAGCATAAAAATTAAATATGGAAGGGGCCTAAATAAAGAGGTAACAATAAAAATTAACTGGCATGTCATCAAGAGGATCATGCCACACAAGCATAATTGATGAAGATAATATTTATAACTTCAACACAAGGAATCAAGTATCATTCTGATAATTGTATTTTTATAATATACGTTCAATTGAAGAATACAACCGTAGGAATGCAACAAATTAGTAAGGTGAGAAATAACTACCATAGGGCCTAACACCTCCATGATAAAGACAACCAACCTCTAAAAATATATATACAACCACTATACCACAAAATTGCACTATGAACCACTAGGAAACTCATGAGAAACATATTTAGACAAGAGATAATAGCCATGTAAGTGAGAGGATTTACCACAAACCATAACCAACCGAGAAAATCCCAAACCTATTAGAATAATTTAGGGATTATTAGTACACTATAGGAAGCATGGAATAAATATATCATGACCAAACCACATCACCACAAGCATAGGAATGCCTTAATAAGGCGACCTAATATAACTATTGTAAACAAACCACATGGGTGGTAATCCTACCACACAAAGATGAAAATATCTACAACATTCATAAACACACCACTAATCATCACCCATTAGTTTTATAATGATATAGTATATTTGAATCATTTAGACATAACCACCACAACACAATAGGACAACCAATCCCATGTAACTTTTTCATGACCATATTATATAATGAATATAAATGGAGAGGCCATTACAACAAAAACTAAAATTATATTATTGTTAGCCTAATATAATAATACTACCCTAAATGTTTGGTGGCTATTGTGTTGTGGTTGATCTTTCTAATGGAAGATCTTTGCTTTATTTATTTTGGATTCCCCGTTGGTGCTTGGTGGAGCCTCTTTTTTTTTAGCATTGTGGTGTCCTGTTTTTATTGGATGGGAGAGTTTTGTTCTTCCAAGTTGAGGTTGATGGTAGCCTTTCAAAATCCCAACTGATATGTAATGCTCTTCATGTTTTTGGGCTTGATTGGATTAAACTGTGGATTGATATTGAAGATAAAACTATCCTTATAATTCTATTCAATTGGTAAATGTATTTGGATCAATCCCTGGGAATTTGGTAGTGGTTTCCTTAGTTTATTCCTAACTGTGAATCCAAGAATTGTAAACTTGTGAAAGGTGTTGCAGCAGTCTAACTAAGGGCTAAAACTAGTGAACTAGGTGGGGATGAATGCAACTATTACACTCAATAAACCTTTAACCTAAAACCTGGTTTTAATTCTGATGTTTTTGTTTCCTAGCATAAATTGTGATAGGAGGTGTGCCAGGAACTGTGATAAGAACTACAGTGACATAAATTATAACATAAAATATAATGATAAAAAGTAAATCACATATGATGAACTGTCAATACTAAATTCCATTTTGCACAAATAATATGTTCAATCCTTGAATCACAAATGATTACATTAACAAATAATGAAATCAACTTTGAAATAAAATTACATGCAGTTGTAAATAACCACATTGTATACAAAAAATAAATTAACTTCAAATGAAATCACATGCATACATTTTCCACACTAATAACTAAAAATACATCACCAATCAATGCAAAGAGTGGACCCTTCCTCCTTGGCCATTTGATGACGAAAATATTAGCACAAACTTAACTCAGCTCAGCCACACATGCACATAAGAATTTTAGAATGATTTTGAAGTAGCGGAATAATTTTGCATTACCATAAATATCAAGTCTTTATATCACACACATATTTATACTAGATAGATGTCAATGAAATTTATTATGGTTTGTTTGTGTTCGGTGGCCAACAAACCAACATCTATAATCGAAAATAGATAATCAGCCTATAGCCATTAAACAATATTTGTCTTTATCAAAAACAAAAATGTAATCTAAGTAAAATTCCATCAACATTTGTTCCAACTAAGTAGTTTGTTTCTTCATTAGCATCCCATTTTCCTTTTTCTTCTCAATAGTTGGAGCCGTGTCCCTATTTATCCCTGCCAGTTAATCATAAAATGATCAATAATGCTTCAAATAATTAGTATTGTGGTAGTTTTAATTCTTTTCACAATTTATTAAATATACTCATTTTCCCCTCACAAAAGGTGATGGGAACTAGGAATAGGACAACATAAACAAGGGAATAGGCTAGATAAGGAATGAAATAATAAGTCCCAAGTTTTTCCCATTAGGGGTTTGTTTTATTTCTTCTATAGAGATGTTTCTACTTGATTTTGGTTTCCTCGCTTGAGGTTTATGTGAGTGTAGTGGCTTCCATTTTCTTGTTATTTATTTGATGGGTGGGATGTATTGTATGCTCATCTTGAAGATCCTAATGTTTATGAAATTAAAGGGAGCAAAGTTTATCCTTGTTCTATTGACTAGGATGTGTAGACACCTAAAATTGTCCATGTCATAATATTACCTAGTCGATACATGACCTTGTAAGACATTTTTTAATATTTTATCCCAGGTCATTACATTATCCCATTTATCTCATTTATTCCACTTAATCACCTTCCCAATTAATTAAATAAATCTCATTTATTTAATTAATTCCCCTTCACATGTCTCAAAATAATTCAAATTAAATATTTAAATTAATCCCTCACTTATTGTCACATTGCAACATGTGTCACATGACTACAACTCTTCACATGCACAAATAAGTTAAATAATTTTATTATTTAAATTATGAGATTCCCACTCACATCCTATTTTTACCCCCATTCATTGTGCGTCATAAGCATCTTTTCTTCCAAAATAAAGAATAGAATCCCACTTATTTCCTCACATCCTAATTTTGGTCTCATGTCATAATCCACTTAATGTGCATCATAGACACTAAAATAAACTTTTGATCCTAGCCATACATATCACAAATTTGACTTTTAATTTTGGCCATCGAATCAAATCAACCTTCTCCTATAAATCAAGCCTTTCACATGCCATTTGGGGGATCTTCTTCTAGCATCATCACTTTGCCAAAATTTCTTCTTATTTATCTATTTTCTTCTATTATCTTTCATCTTATCATTATGCTGCAAAAATGAGCAATCAACATATCAACAATCAAACCTTCAAAATCTTGCATTCTCATGCAGGTGGAGAAGAACAATGGAGATAAATCAAATCTAGCGTGGAGATCGGTTTGCTTTGCTTTCTTGTTTTGATTTTCATGCTAGTGTGTGCTCTATTGTGCTTGTTAGGGTTTTCATATCTTGTTGTTTTAGTTTTATATCTTATTTTCCCTAACTTACATTTGGTGAACCCAACGTGAATCCTTGGATCTAACTTTTTTTTTTGCAAGTTTTATTAACTTTTTATTGCAGATCTGCCAGTTTTTAGACAAAACCTCAAGTTTTACAAATTTTGTCATATCTTCCAAACGGCTGTACATTTTTATACAATATTTTCATGGAAACTTATAAATCATCTCAAGAGGCTACAATAAAAAAATTGAGGGTTTATCACGATTTTTGCAAGAGTTATCATGATTTTATATTTTTTCATAAAATTGTCTTTTTGGACGCAAATGAATGAATTTTTCAAAAACATTTACATATTTAGAAATCTATTGTAATTTTAATAGGGGTTTGTTTTTATCAGATTTGATTTTGATGTTAAATGAAGTTCTAAATAAGCCGATTTTTAGTTTTTGTATGTTTTTCACAAATCCGCATTTTTGAATGCAAAACAGAGAATTTTTCTAACTTCTTTACATTTCTGGAAAGTTCTCAGAAAATTAGTAGAGGTTGCTTCTTTGAGTTTTTATTTTTCAGATCAATAACATCTTCAAATAATCGAATCTAATTTGGTTATGATAAAAACGTGTATCTGAAATTGAAATTTCCAGATGAACTTTTTGTTTTGGCTGCATTCTAATATCATTTTTTTATTTTGCAGGTGATCATAAGGAGCTATAGTAGCAGCAATACCATTCACACACATCAAATTGGAAAGCGAAAAATTTCGGGTACACTCATTCTATTATCTTTATCTCTCATTTGATCAATCAATCTTGTTTGCAAAACACTTCAATTTGGGGCTTTAAAACAAACATCTTGTTTGCAATCACACTTTAAAATTGGGCTTAAAAATAACCATTGTCTTCCATCACACATTTTGACTTTGGGTTTAAAAAGAATAAGTGTTTGAACTGTTTTACACACATTTCAATTTTCTAAAGGGAAATTAACAACTGCTAGTGTGAATCAAATGTGTGTGTGATCAAAAACACCTCACTTGGTTCGCTTTTGTCAAACCCTTCATAGGAGGCCTGCTAGGGGATTTCATCACCCCTAGGGATGACCTCAATCAAGGTGTGAATCGAAAGACACGCTTCTTTGAGAGTTAAAATCTTGTCACTCTTGGCTAAGCCCCAAAGAACTTTATACCTTTGGGAAGTGAAGGTGAAGGGTGGGTTACCCCTTTCTCCCAGCTATGTGGCAAGATTTTTCTTTCAAATTATCCCTAGTCAACCTCGTGCATCCTAGCTTAAAACCTAATTGGCCATACCCACTTGACTATTTCTAGGACTTGTTGGTGTGTCTTCTTCAAGTATGTGCTTAATCATCACATTCATAATTTCAAATTCAAACTTGTTTATGTGTCTTGCGTGTGTGATTCATGTGTGTACATGTGTAATCATTTGTTTGCAAATTGCCATATCAAGCTATGAACACCAACACATAAACATATCATTCTAATCATCTTAATCATCCTTTTTATAATCACATTCAAATCAATTTCACCCTAATCCCAGTCAAGCACTTGCTAAAATGGTCATAATCCTTAATGATCTTAGTCACAAGCCCAAGGTCACACTTCGAGAAGCCCCTTCACCTAATCATGAAGATAATCCAAAACCATATATCCTCCAAGGTGGGTCAAACTTTACTCCTAGTGATGATGAGAACTTTGTAGATCTTAGTGATGATGAGGACGTTGTAGATCCTAGTGATGATAAAAACTTTGTTGAAATCTTAGGTCACCTTAATGATGCTATTGACAAGGGAAATACCACCATAAATTTGGAATCATACACCATTCCATCTACTGTCCTCCATCACCATCTAATAAAATGCCTATCTCAAAGCACACTAGTCCTACACCAACACCACCATCCAACTTCTCAAGCTCTAATCCATCAACCAAAGAACCCTTTAACGATTTTCTCCAAAGACTACTAGCACGGAAAAGACCATCCCCATGTCAAGCACCCATTAATGAGCTTACCAACGAACCTTTGAATGTCATGCCTATTCTTCCAACTCCATCATGTGGTCCACAACCTATTGATCATAACAATCATACCAAGCCTCTTCTAGAGCCTTCCACTTCCATTTCCACTCAAATCCAAGAGCTATGTCAAGAGCATTATCCTAAGCATGAGGAAACATTAACCTCTCATTCTAATCAAGATCTAGACCCTTCTAATGATCCCACTCATAACATACTTGGTCATATTCATGATGAAGCTTCCCTCTATGATATAGATCCTACCTACGATCAAGAAGGCCATGATGACCCTCTTAGCCAACTCTATGCATTCCATGGTCAAGAGCCTATCACTTCACCTATCCATGAGCAAGAAACCTCCATTTCTCCTATAGACCCCCTACCTAGTCCTATCCATGATCCCGCATTATCCACTTGTCATGATGAGACACATGCCTCCCAAGTAAATATAGAAGATCAAACCAATAGTGTGGATCTAAATGAACATAATCAAGATCCTAATGATCCTTCCACATCCACTATAAACCCCATTTCAAATCCACCAACATGTCCTATTGGTCTATCCATCTTTATTCATGAATTTTCCTCCTTAGAACAACAAAAACCTTTATCCACTTCACCTTCTTCATCTAATAATGAACTCAAGTCTAGTGTCAAAAACACACCTAGTCCCATTGTCCATTGTATGCTTCAAAACATGAACTACCAAGGTAAAGGTTTAGGCCTTCATGAACAAGGTATTTTGGAGCCAATCCATGTCAAGGTCCCTCCACACTCTTATGGCCTTGAATATACACCCCAAGGACACCAATCTAAAGATGTTGGTACTTCCTCCATCCATCATAAGTTCTCTTTCCACCATAAATCCTATCATATGCCAAAAGTATATGTTGCCATCCCTCATCCATCATCCTACAAATGTCAAAGGCATGTGACCATACACCTTCCACCATCAACTTTGCCACCATTGCTTCCAACTCCTAATATCCATCCATCTAATCTATCTCCACTACTACCAACACCTAATATCCCCATTATCCAATCCCCTTATCCACCTATCCATAAATCCTCTAAAAATCCTAATAATGACCAATCAATGCACACATTATCTAAAAATGAAGCTTTCACTCATTCCACCATACCCATGGGATTCAAAAGCAAACATTTTGATGCCTCTATCTATAAATCAAAAAATATGAAGGGTCCCCATGCCCTAGAATACAAAAGCAAAGAACCAAAGAAAAATCCATCCAAAAAGCAATATAAGATCATACTTTCAAAAGAAAAGTCTAAAAACAAAATGGTTTGGGTACCTAAGAAAATGGAAAACAAGTCAAATGACGCATCTACATCTCAAAAATTCCAACCATCCACTTCCACCTCACATTCCCACTCTATTCAAGAATCTCATATTCCATCTCACAAGAAAAAGAAAAGTCATAAAAATGCTAAATCTATGTGGGTACCTAAAGAACTTCATCACCCATCTCCTAAGCAACCATCTCCATTGCTTCCTACACTCCCTCCACATCAAAAGCTTCAACGTTTATCACAATGTGTGCAGCCATTGGTCATGGTTCCCTTCCATTTCACAACGATTCCACATACCTCCATCTCCTCACCCTTCACTCATTATCCTACATATCTCCCCCATCACATTCCTATGGTCCATGCTTTTGGCTAAGCCTCCCATCCCTCTTCCCTAGATAAACCACATCATAATCCACCAATCCCTCCATAATCCACATCATAATCCATCATCTACCTACTCCATCTCCCTTTCATGTCATCCCTTACCAACATCTATGACCATAATGAAATTTTACATGGTCCATGCAATGGCATCCATCTCTAGTGGGACTATCATCTTTCATGGAACTAGAAACTCGAGTCCCTCCTATCCATATTCCCCTTCTCTTATCCAAAAATAAAAAAACTCAAAAAAAAATAAAAAAGAAAAATAAAGAAAAATAAAAGAGTAAAGAGAAATTCCTTCATCCAACAGTGAAAACTTGGTAAACAGGCACCCTGGATAAGTACCATGATGAAAACTTGGAAAACAGGCACCATGTGTAGGTTGATCTTCTATGTCACTTACACTTGGGGTCACTTTGTTTCATCTGCACTATCTATCCTATCATGTCATTTCTTAACATATCATTTCCATCCTACCTACCATCTTTATCCATCATACCCATATACTTATCATATTGAGTACATTCATCAACTCTTCCTCTTTTTGATCTTGGTAAAAATATGGGCAAAATGTTGAAACATGATTTGGATATCTTTTGATATACCTCATCCTTCCAAACAAGCCTATCATTATCCTAGTGTCATAAGCTTTGTCATGAATAATCCTAAGTATTGTACCTAGAATGGGGCATGTTATTCCTATGTGGCATAGTCTTTGGATATCACATTCCTGCTCTCTTATGATGCATACATCCATTTCATTCACTATGACCAGTCATTTTTATCCATCCATATATCATGAGCCTTTTTTCCCTTATCCTATAACCCACCCTTTCATCCATCAATCCCATCTATCTCCTTGCACCTAGACTTGGTTTTCCCTTGTCATTGGTATCTAGCAAAAAGGCTACCCAAATTGTCATCCATTGACATCTCAAAACATCTCAAAAAAGTCCTAAAAAAATGCAAAAAAATAGAAAAAGGTCTTGAAAAAGAAATCCAAAAAAATCAAAACATTTCAAAAATCCAAAAAAACATCACATATTCCAAAAATCCAAAAAACATCACATATTCCAAAAATCCAAAAAACATCAAATATTGGACAAAAAAACTCAAAAAATCAAATCATTTCAAAAATCCAAAAAAAATTCAAAACATTTCAAAAATCCAAGCAATAAAATCAATCCAAATCACTTCTTCCAATCAATTCAACTTCTTCAAATCAATTTCTTCATCAAATTATTCAATCACATCACTTCTTCTAATCAAACCAGTTCTTCTAATCAATCTAATCATTATCATCAAATTAAATCATTTCTTCATCAATCCAATCAATCAAAATCATTCCAAGTAAATCATTCTTTAATTTAATTCATCAATCATCATCCAAATCTTCAAATTCAACATCTTCAATCATTCCAAGAAATAATCCAAATGCAAGTCAATTCTTAATCGATAACAACCAAGCTAATCCATCAAGTCAAATTATCCAATCACATTTTGGTCTTGATCCTAATCTTGTTGTAAACCCAATCAATCAATCAATCAATCATCCTTGTGTTGATCTAGGGATATATCATTCCCCGCAATGACAACACTATCATCATCAATCAATCATCCTTGTGTTGATCTAGGGATATATCGTTCCCCACAATGACAACACTATCATCATCATCAATCAATCAATTAATCATCGGTTTACAGCTTGACAGGGGTAATACCTTGTTTATTTTTGTATCATTTGTGCATGCATGCTTGTTTGCTTAAGTGTTTTAGCATTTCAATTTTCATTTGCATCAAATCCAAATCACTCCTAGCTAATATTCATATCTTGTATCTAGACAAGGTTGTATTACGCTGGGGCATGAGACACATTGTCACCTTGGTCCTTATACCTTGGTGCATAACATCTAGTGCTATATCAAACATATGATTGCTCACTGTATTGCAGCATAGCGTGTCATTTTTCTTTTTCATCTACTTCTTATCTTGTATCATTCATCTTATCCCTCCTTTATCATTTCATTCATTTCGAGAGAATATATGTGTTTATGTAACCCGTCTATCCTCTCGAGGGGGCATCATCATCATTATCATATCATTATCATATCCTATATCATCATCCCATTTCTTCATATCTTTTGCATCATCATATTCTTCTATCATCCCTTTCCTTCATTCATCATACTCCTCACTTCTTCAAGTGGTTGGGGCATCATTTTTTTTTCATCTATCCATACCTTAGCTTCTTTGAAATGATGTTACTCGACATAAATTTCACCATCTCGAACATCATCTCAAAGAGGGGCAAAATGTAGACACCCAAAATTGTCCATGTCATAACATTACCTAGTCGATACATGACCTTGTAAAACATCTTGTAATATTTTACCCTAGGTCATTACATTATCCCACTTATTCCATTTATTCCACTTAATCACCTTCCCAATTAATTAAATAAATCTCATTTATTTAATTAATTCCCCCTTCACATGTCTCAAAATAATTCAAATTAAATATTTGAATTAATCCCTCACTTATTGTCACATTGCAACATGTGTCACATGACTACAACTCTTCACATGCATAAATAATTTTATTATTTAAATTATGAGATTCCCACTCACATCCTATTTTTACCCCCATTCATTGTGTGTCATAAGCATCTTTTCTCTCCAAATAAATAAAAGAATCTCACTTATTTCCTCACATCCTAATTTGAGTGTCATGTCATAACCCACTTAATGTGTGTCATAGGCACTAAAATAAACTTTTAATCCTAGCCACACATATCACAAATTTGACTTTTAATCTTGGCCATCGAATCAAATCAGCCTTCTCCTATAAATCAAGCATTTCACAGGCCATTTGGAGAATCTTCTTCTAGCATCATCACTCTGCCAAAATTTCTTCTTATTTATCTATTTTCTTCTATTATCTTTCATCTTATCGTTATGCTGCAAAAATGAGCAATCAACATATCAACAATCAAACCTTCAAAATCTTGCATTCTCATGCAGGTGGAGAAAAGCAATGGAGATAAATCAAATCTAGCTGGGAGATTGGTTTGCTTTGCTTTCTTGTTTTGATTTTCATGCTAGTGTGTGCTCTATTGTGCTTGTTAGGGTTTTTCATTATAATTTGTTTATGCATTTTGCTCTAATATTTTTTCCCTAGCTACACTTACTACATAATTACCTTTTCAATGCCAACTACAAATAGATATGCTTGGACATCTATTGAGCCTTGTCCGTTAATTTGAAATCAATCTAATCATGCTCTAATGTTATTATAGCTGTCCCAGTAACTCCCATTGCAAGCTAAGCATTTGCTATATCTCATACAACATGCTATGTTTTATGGAGGTTTAAAGGAGAGAAAAGGTTCTAAATTTTTACAAGTTCTTGCATGATTGTTGTATATACTATATAGTTGTAAATGGCTCTTTATCAATGCCACCATTGGCTTTAAAATTTACCTTTGAATTTAAGTTTCTCTTGCAATGTTTGAAACTTATATGAGGTACTCATATTTTCTACAACCTTTTGAAACTGTGGAATTATAATTGTAATCAACAACAGTACAGAGGTTCCAACTTTATGGAACAACATGCGTGTTCTTTATTTTCTTATGTAATGTCATTCTCTTGGCATCCATCCTTGATGATTTGCAAAGTTAACTGATTCCCTTGTCTTTGTGATCTTAAGTAGGGTTTGATGCATATTAATAAAACTAGGATCATTGTTCCTGCACTAGAGAAGCTCCAATCAAACTTCATTCTTCCTATGGAAGATAATCCTTGGAATTACCACCTTAGATATCTATGTAGAGACAAGTCGCCTTGGTTATTTCCTATTTTCTAACTCAAGAATTTTCTCTCATCAATTTAGAGTCGAGACAAGTCACCATATCTTTTTATTCAAGCTTATCTACAACCTTTGTTCTCCATATGAGGTGGATACAGAAGAACTTTTCTTACAATGTCAATTTAATCTGCCTTTCTTGGAAAATGGATAGGGGGTTCTTTGACTGCATTTTCAGATATCTAGACAAGAAGTATCTAGCCTTGGTTTTTGCAAAGATGGTTATCTTAAAAACCACTTGTTTTGGATTTGTTCTCAATTATCATGCTTAGTACTTCAATTTTCCTCCTACTACTTGCTACAGCAGTTTGAATCACCTTTCAGTTACAATACATATTTCAGATGACAATCATGGATCTTAAAATATTGCCTTTTGGATCTAACCATTGGTAACCTATCAAACTAGAAAGGTATGTGACCTGCTTTCCTTGGAAATCATTTTAGATCCATCCTAAAATCTATTGAACTTTTGTTGCACTATTAGGTTAGCCTTTTGAATAATATAGAGGGTCAGCAAATAATGCTCATGTTTTTTGTGAAGAATCTATCATGGCTTCCTCTGGTAAAATCTTTCATCTTCTTGAATAAACTTTCAGCATTGATCTTTTGATTGCATCATTGTTGAATTACTCCTTTTTTTATCTTCCCTTTCCCATCCCCTTATCTTCTATTCTTAGACAAGGGGATCAGATTTTACATAATACCATGTCTATGCTTCTTTCAAAATTATGTTTCTATCAGAGATCTCTTTCAGTTTGTCAACTAACAACGTAATCAGTAATAAGTGTGTAAATGTAAACAAATCTCGATCAGACTAGGAGCCTAATACTATGGAAATTCTATGTGTAAGAATTCTACTCAAAATTGTAAGTCATATTTATTTCTCTAATGCTGAATGTGCTGATTGCAGAACATTAATAATTTCAATGTTTGCATATCAATGAGGGAACCACCATAAGTATGCTTGGAGACCGGCCTCTAAGAGATGCGTCTCATGAGAGGACGTGTCCCTTTGAGCGCGTGGGTTCCACATACAACCGACTAACATTCGGTTAGTATTTTAACACACACATAACCTTATATGTGGTGGAAATATGAGTTCCGATTTATATTTTAAATGCAGAATTTAACATCATTTATTTTATCGAATTTATGCATGCTTACAAATTTGAATTCACTTATTTTTCCAGAAATATAATAAGGATTAATTTTGATCATATATAAATGATGATGATGCTATTTAGCAATCATCATTTATATCTGACCGAAGCTATATCTCATTAACACTCCCTCTTAGCTAGGGAAGATATTTCAAATCAAATAAGTGGAGATATCACCTTCACACGTGATATCAAAGATATGATATGGTTTCTCAATGTTGTCAAGTCACATGACATTCTTTATAACACATCTTTATTATGGTATGTGCACTGACATCAAGTCACATGATGTCTACCATAATTCATGGCATATCCGCGGATATATAATTATCCACCATGATTATCTCTTAAGGATCACAATGATCTTCAAACGATATCAAGTCCCATGATATTCATCAAAGTGTCCAAGAGATACTATCATGACATGTCCACAGATATCAAGTCACATGATATCTATCATGATAGTTCAATTCATCATTGTAGAGTCATCACTTTACAATGTCAAATACAAGTGTTCATTATTAGAAAGATTGTCACCTTTCAATAATGGACACAGGGGGAGTAGGCCCATAAGGTCATGGAGTCACACACATGACAAAAGAGTTTACACATTAAACATCTTTATATATTAGTACAATTTATAAACAATATGTATTTCAAACATAAATATCAAATTACATTTCAACCATACCAAGTTTCTTTCTGAAGTGCTCTACCTTGATTTGGGAGAGAGGTTTGGTGAGAATGTTTGCAGTTTGATCATTTGTACTAACATACTCCAACTGGATCACTTTCCTTTCCACCATATCTCTTACATAATGATAGGGGATCTCAATGTGCTTAGATCTATCATGGAAGATAGGATTTACAGAGAGTTTGATGCAACTTTGATTATCACAATGAATAATTGTAAGATTCAAGGGCTCACCAAAGATTCCCACAAGCAATTTACGAAGCCAAACTGCTTCTCTTGCTCCCATAGAGGCTGCAATGTATTCAGCTTCTGTTGAGCTTTGAGCAATTGAAGACTGTTTTCTACAAATCCAGGAAATCATAGCCAATCCTAAACTGAAGCAACATCCTGATGTGTTTTTCCGATCGGTTACACTTCCAGCCCAATCTGAATCAAAGTACCCATGTAGATCTAGTTGGTCTTTCTTGTAAAGAAGACCATATCCAATAGTGCCTTGAAGATATCTCAAAATATGTTTCACTACCATTAGGTGAATTTCATTTGGCTCACACATGAACTAGCTGAGAACATTCACTGCATAGCAAATATCAGGTCTGGTGTTAACCAGATACATTAAGGATCCAATCATCTGTCTATAAAGGGTTGGATTTGCACACTTGGATTCTATTGTTGCTTCTTTCAGTTTGTGAAGGTTGGTTTCCATAGGTGTAGACATCAGTCTACAGTCCAACATTCCAAATCTTTTCAGAATATCAATAGTATACTTTCTCTGGTTTAGTATAATGCCCTTTGATTTATGCCATACTTCCAAACCTAGGAAGTAGTGTAGAATGCCCAAGTCTTTCATGTCAAATTTAGAAATTAGATCATGCTTTCCTTGAGCAATGAGGTGATCTTCTCCTATTATCAGCAAGTCATCAACATATAAAATAACTATTAGCATATCACCTTTGATTACCTTGAAGTAGAGATAGCTGTCAATTCTTTCATACCAGACCCTGAGAGCCTATTTAAGTCCATAGAGGGATTTCTTCAGTCTGCACACATGTGAGTCAGGTTTATGTATCAAAAAACCTTCAAGCTGTTCCAGATAGACTTCCTCTTCAATGGTTCCATTCAGGAAGGCAGTTTTCACATCCATTTGATGGATCTTCCAGCCTTTAGCTACAACAATGGCTAATACTGCTCTCACCGATGTGTAGCGGGCAACAGGTGCAAATTTTCTTCATAATCAATGCCTTCTTTTTGAGAAAAACTTCTTGCCAAAAAATGTGTTTTATGTTTTTTTATACTGTCATTAGCAGCATACTTGATTTTGAAGAGCCATTTGGAAGAGACAACAAATTTCTCTTTCGGTCTAGGCACTATATCCTATACATCATTCTTTAGAATGGACTGGTATTCCTCCATCATTGCATCCTTCCATGCTTGATGTCTGAAGGCTTTTGTAACACTGACAAGTTCTGAGTTTATGATATTTTTCATTAGAGCAACATAGCTAGAGAACCGTTTGGGTCTTTTACTTTCCCTGAACTTTCCTTTGGGTGCTACATGATCCTCGGCTTCTTTGATCATCTTTCTAGCCCAAAGTGATCTCTTTTTGTTGTTGTCATTTGTATTCTCATTTGAAGTAGAAGGAAGTTCATGTGGCATTTCCTCAGGATGCTCCCTCTGAATCTCAGGAGAAGGTTCCATTTCAGGTACTCTAGGGTAATAGGTTTCTATCTTAGTAGAACTTCTTGCCCTCTTGAATGCAATGTCTTCTTCAAAGATGACATCTCTGCTCAATTCAATTTGTTTTTGCCTGAGTATGAATATCCTGTAGGCTTTGGAGATTTCACTATAACCCACAAATACCCCCTTCTTTTCGGAAGGTTCTAGTTTGAATCTCTTCTCTTTGGGCACATGAATATAGACAGGACAGCCAAAAATCCTAAAATGACTAATGTCAGGTTTTATGCCAGTAAAGGCTTCTTCAGGAGTTTTGTTATCAAGATGAGAATGAGGACATCTATTTTGGATATAGACAGTAGTCCTAGAGGCTTCAACCTAGAAAGAAGTTTCAATGTTTTGGTCAAGCAACATTGCCTTAGCAGCTTCTACAATGGTTCTATTTTTTCTTTCAGCAACCCCATTTTGTTGAGGGTTGTAGGCAACTGTGAACTCCCTCTTAATTCCAGCACTCATGTAGAATTCCTTAAAAATTTCAGAGGTGTATTCTTTCCCATTGTCTGTCCTTAAGGTTTTTATTTTCTTTCCGAAGAAGTTTTCAGTAAGGGCTTTGAACTCTTTGAACCTTTTGAGGATTTCTATTGATTCTTTACACTTAAGGAAATAGATCCAGGTTTTCCTAGAGAAGTCATCTACAAATATGACATAGTATAGAAATCCTGCTTTAGAGGGTACAGACATGGGTCCACATAAGTCTGAGTGAACCAGTTCTAACACATTTAGGGTTTTGCTCAAACTATTGGGAAAGGATCCCTTTGTATTCTTTCCTAAGGCACAACCTTTACAAGTTCCTTCATGAGATGGTTTTAACTTAGGTAAGCCTGTTACAAGTTTTTCCACAGAAGGTAGGGCACGGAAATGAAGGTGTCCTAATCTTCTATGCCAAATCTCATTTGAATCAAAGGTGTCAAGGGTAAGGGCTTGTTTAACTTCAGTGCATAGTTTGTAAAGGTACCCTTGTCTTAACCTATGGTTTGGGCTTTCTTGATAGTTGAGTTCTTAGGCCATGCTAGAACTTTCCCATCCATAAAGGTAACTCTATATCCATTGTCTTCAAGGGCAGAGATGGATATTAGATTCCTCTTTATTCCAGGTACAAATAAGACTCCAGTGAGTTGAAGAGAAAGACCAGATTTCAGTTTGATGGAGCAAGTTCCAACCCCTTTTACAGGGTGTGCAGAATCATCCCCAATGGTTACTTCTTCATCAGTCTTTTCAGTCATAGTGTCTAGGTGTTCTCTGAATCCTGTGATATGTCTAGAGGAACCACTATCAATTACCCAGTTGTGGGTGTTGTTAGATACTTGACTAGATAAGGCTGTATAGAACACAAAGTTCTCAGATTCATGATCTGAATTTGTCTTTCCTACTTTGGCAAAAGATGCTTGTTGCTTTGATCTGTCAGGGCACTTCATTGCATAGTGGCCATATTGATCACATCTAAAGCATTGCACTTGAGAGATGTCTTTCTTCTTAGAAGATCCCTTTCCATTGGAATTTCTCTTTCTTTTAAAAGATCCTCTCTTGTAGGAGTTTTTCTTATTCCTTTTATTAGACGTTGTGTTGAGTACATGAATGTCTTCATCTATGTTCTTCTGTTTATTTTCTTTTGTGGAGAGTCTTGTTTCTTCTTGAAGGCAGTCAGTTCTTAGCCTATCAAACTTAGGGAGTTTAGATCTCGCACTTATTCCTTGAACAAATGACTCCCATGAGTTTGGTAGGCCTCCTAGTGCAATTAGAGTTAACTCTTTGCTATCAATCTGATATCCAATTGTGGATAATTGATCCCTTAGTTCAATGATCCTCATGAAGTATGCATTAATGGACTCTCCTTTGTTTATTTGAGCATTGTTGATTTGCCTCTTTAATGCAAGAGTCCTACTGGTGTTGTTGATCTCATAGGTACTCTCAAGAGATTTGAACATATGATATGCAGTTTCATGTTTTGCTAGGATGGGCACTATATGATCCCTAACTGCATCTACTAAGATTTTCATGGCCTTTTCATTGTTTTCAATCCATTGAGTTTTCTCAGGATCAGCCTCTGGTTCCTTTTTATTTTCTCTCACAAGTGAGTCTAATTTATTCTCTTTAAGGATCATCATGATTCTAAATTTCCATGATGTGAAGTTGTCTGCTCCTGCAAGACGATCTTCAAATCTGATCACACTTGACATTATGAAGAATGTGATGTGAATTCGATTTTAGAAAATACGAATTTTCTAGAGCAATCTGATATCTAGATTTGATTTGGATTCACACAACTTGGCTCTGATACCATGTAAATGTAACCAAATCTCAATCAGACTAGGAGCCTAAAACTAAGGAAATTCTAAGTGTAAATTCTAAGTCAAATATTAATTTCAAATTTCTTCCTCTATGCTGAATGTGCTGATTGCAGAACATTAATAAATTTCGATGTTTGCATATCAATGAGGGAACCACCATAAGTATGTTTGGAGACCCGCCTCTAAGAGATCTCATGAGAGGACCCCTTTATCTGTCCCTTTGAGCGCGCGGGTTCCACATACAACCGACTAACATTCGGTTAGTATTAACACACACATAACCTTATGTGGCGGGTATATGAGTTCCGATTTATATTTAAATGCAGAATTTTAACATCATTTATTTTATCGAATTTATGCATGCTTATAAATTCGATTTCACTTATTTTCCTAAATATAATAAGGATTAATTTTGATCATATATAAATGATGGTAATGCTATTTAGCAATCATCATTTATATCTAACTAAATATATCTCATTAACAAAGTGCATTCATATGTGGCATCACCAAAACCACTTAAGCTCAAATTTGTGGTCTAATAAATATGAGTCAAATAGAAGTACATACACCATCTCCATAAAATATATGTAAATGATGTTGGTGATGTCTGGTATCATGATAAGACTTATAAATACAAGAGGTAATGTATTCATTCCATTCATGCTATACATGTTCGTGTTTCCATTATTTTCATCATATATAAGTACATATCATCACTATTCACTAGTTTTGGTGTTTTTTTGAGACAAATTTGTATGAAGACCAATGTGATTACAAAAAAATGAATAGGCACACTTAATATCTGATTCAAGTAACTTCGTGTGATTGGCTTACATACTATTTACTGAAACTAAAGAAAGGCACTGCTACCAAGTTTGAAGTAGTCCATTGACAAGCAACTCATCAACCTATTAAGAGACCAAAATGTTGAGAGGGTAAATGGGCAACACAATGCTTATATATTATCTCCTTACAAATTGTACCCCAATCAATTATTATTTTCCTTTAATTTTACTTTTGTAAGCCTACTTTATTCTTATTTTAATTATTGTTAGGTTGGAGGTTTCATTTGGCAATTCTCTCACTGTTGTTGCAATTTGATTTACATAGAGTTTTGGTGACCTATTTTATTCAATTTTGTGCAGGAAATTGTTATCTTAACTTAGGTCGCTTTCCTATGGATCCCATCGAGTTACCCAGCATGTGGTACACCTTTAGGATACCTTTTCCTCTTTTTGGTACCTTGTCTCTAGTATAGGGCCTACACATGTTAGTAAGATCACTCCTATTAAATGGCCTACATGTGTAAGGTTAACATTATGTTGTATTGGGATATGTGTCTCAACTAGGTTGGCCTTTCATCTTTTCATGTGTAGGACTGGTGTATAAATAGAGGGCATTCCTCTCGCCATTTCATCCAATTCATTGTGTTTCAATCCTTTCTTCATTGAGAGTTTTCAGTGCCTAATGGCACCACCTGATCTGATCTTTAGGGGCTTCAGAGGTTTCTTTTCAATTCTTTATTTTCTTTTGTTCTCTCGTCATTTTGGAGTATTTCATTTCTGTAATTTGAGTTGAGCAACTATCACTTCTTTCCTGTTACACATGGTTATCAAATTCTTCATGACATTAGAACAATTTTCTTAATTACAAACCTTTAAATACTTCCATTTTTTCTTCATTCTTAGGTCTTCCTAGTTTTGCTGCAATAGTTCTCTACTAAGAATGTTCCATGTACCTCTAAAAATTTTATTGTCTATTTCTTTGCTTGGCCATATGTTAAATGCAAACATCAGTGGCACTTTCCCATGCATCCAACTTCTTAAATTCTGTCCTTAAATGTTAATAAAAACTATATAACCTGAGCAAGAAGTTCATATGCAGTTTAAAAATTTATGAAGGTACTAGTTTTCATTGCTGGTGTGAACTTGGAGATATTTTTTGGTTCTTAATGTTTAGTTGACAAACTAGTTTTCCTGCAATTCTTTTTCTTTCATTCTTTGTGGATTGATTGTAGCATAGTAACCTTTTATAAATACACATCAAGAAAAGCTTTTTTCAGAATAGACAAATTTGAGCACTTGATAATGTGATTTTCCCTTATCGACAGTTCTCCATTTATCCAATCTTGTAAAACTTGACCCTTCAGTGTTTACCAAAACTATACAGATCCAGAAAGAAGTTTATTTGCAGTTTAAGGATTCGCAATGGTCTGATTTTCATTCCTGGCATGAACTCAGAGATAATTTTGGTCCTTAATATTAGTTGATAGACCAGTCTGCCTGCGATTGTTTTTAGCTAGTCTTTTTGAACTACAACTACAGTGGTTGGCTTCTTCCAGCCATGGTTGTACTCAACTATTGTATCAAATTCTAACTGTTAGTTTTAGGATCAGAACTGAAATAAGCAGAAATAAAACAACACATAGAACAATGAACATGACAGATACCTTGGGAAAACCTTCCTACTCGAGGGAGAAAAACCCAACAAATAATCTCTTATATATCAGATAAAAGTGCAGAATTCCACATATAGATCAGGCCCTTGAATTTGGACAAGACTTATACAAAATGTATGCTGCTTCTCCTTGAGCAAATAATAAACTTTCTGCAAAGAATCAGATCTGCTGCTGAAGAAGTGCAAACTGCTATTAGGATGTGAAATGGAGTGAAATGATTGTGATGTACAAATGAGATGTAATCATCACCCTTATATACAATGATAGGTAACCTCTTCACTAGGTCGGCCCCCTTAGAAAATACAAAATATAAAATATTATTTGTACATCAAGGCCGACCTGCCTTGGAAATCATTTTATTAAAAGGAAAATATCTCTTGAAGCTATCAATCACTAACACTCCCTTTTAGCTAGGGAGGTATTTTTTTCTTTTCAGATATCCACATCATGGAGTCTCTCAACATGACATTGACAATGGCTACTCCTATATGTGGAAAACCACATCTTAGTCTCTGAGATGTACAAGAGTTCATCACAGATTCCTTCAACGTGATGTCATCATGGAGTCTCTCAACATGACATCCACAATGGCTACTCCCATGTGTGGAAAGAAACATATCTCAGTCTCAGATATGTACAAAGGTTCATCATAGAGTCTCTCAACGTGATGTCGTCATGGAGTCTCTCAACATGACGTCAACAATGGCTACTCCCATGTGTAGAAAGAAACACATGTACAAGTGTTCATCACAGAGTCTCTCAACATGATGTCATCATGGAGTCTCTCAACATGATGCCCACAATGGCTACTCCCATGTGTGGAAAGAAGCACATGTACAAGTGTTCATCACAGAGTCTCTCAACGTGATGTCGTCATGGAGTCTCTCAACATGACGTCCACAATGGCTACTCCCATGTGTGGAAAGAAACACAAGTACAAGGGTTCATCACAGAGTCTCTCAACGTGATGTCGTCATGGAGTCTCTCAACATAATGTCTCATCTTAGTCTCAGAGATGAACAAGGGCTTGCACCTCATATTTCTCTGTCTTAGAGAAATATACATTACAAAAAATCTTCATGATGATGTGACTCCCTCTGAAGCTCCAAGTACTTGCATCAACCTCCTAACCTCCTCATCTAAGATTGTCTGCAATGCTTACCTTAGAGGAATGGTTTCCAATGCACACTTCCAACACTATTGACTTGTGAGAGTTCAGGACTGTCCTTCTCGACCTCATCTTAGATCACCCTATTCTGAATAGGTTTGCGGAGCTACCAATGTCAAATCCAGATTGACTGTCTTGTGCAATTCTGTTCTCTACAGCAGAAGAGGACCTTTGAGGACTTTAGCATCTGGCCTTGCAACACTGCAACCCACTTAGCTGACACCTCCAATTCTTTTCAGTGAGTCACAAAACTCCCTCTTGATCCCTGCCTCAACGATTGCAAAGAAATCCTCTGGAAGTGAACTCCCCTCCATTGACTGATCTTAGAACCTTAATCCTTTTCTTGAACATGCTCTCAACTTGTGCCTTGAATTCTTGGAATTTAACTCCCTCTGGATGTCATTTCCTCCTCTTCGAAGTAGCTGATTGCAATGAAAATTTGTATAGGTTCTCCATTGTTTAGTGTCTTCATCTTTCTCAATCTTCTTTGTTGATGCAAATTCTCCATCCAAGGCTGACCCAATCTTGTGCCTTTGAGAGATGACTCTAGTGAAGAATCAAGAGAGTTATGCGCCACCAACTCAGTCCCAAGGCTGCAAGCTATGTCTCCATGTTTTTTCATTTCTCCAGCCGGCATTACTTCCTCACAGGATGCTTCAAGCTCTTCCTCCCTTTGAATTCTTTATGCAATTTCTCTCCATCTTGCATTTTAGAGAGATTAATAATAGTTCATAGAATCAAATTACCCTAAAGAGAAATTTACAGACCAATGCTAGAAGCATACATGATTCACTATTCCCAATGTTTGCATGAATTATCATTATTCAAAGGTACAAACATAAAATACTTATCTCATCTTCTCCACCTTCAGTGTTGCCATCTCATGCAATAGACCTCACATTTTCAAATTGAGAATGCTTGAACACTATTACTTACTTCAATCGGGTTGTATCTTAGAGTCTTCTTCAATCTTCTGTCTTTCATCATTAATCTCATTCTTACATCATCCCATCTACCAACTGCAGCATAAATGATTGAAAGCAGTATATATCATCTGGCATTTTCAGGCTTTAAGTCCAAAAGGTGTTCTGCCGCACAATGCCCCAAATCAATATTGTCGTGAATTCTACACACTCCAAGCAAGTCACCCCACACAATGGCACTGAGTTCTAATGGAATTGCTCTTATAAAGTCCCATGTCTCAGTCAGATGCCCAACACATCCAAGGAGGTCCACCATATAGGAATAAAGCTCCACTTTAGAAAAAAAATTGAGTCATAGAATTAAAATATTGCCAGCCCTGCTCCACCAGGCTTGCATGAGAAGCCCATGTATTCCATTACAAACAATCATTTGAAATATAATAAGTGTGACTATTCAATTACTTTGTCTTATTCAAGATGCAAAATATAGACCAAGAGGCCCGATGAATTAATATTCAATTCCTTCCAGCATTGAGCCTACAACTGTCGAAATATGGGCAATGGTGCAAGTCAGTTCTCCACAAGGATCGAACTACCTGATGAATCATCAATAATCCTCGATACAAGTAAAAGATGAGTCGACATGCAATGTAATTATTATCGAGCCTTCAATCGTTACGGCCTCAATGTGAATGGATAACCAACAAGTAATGACGAAAGACACAATATTTCACCATTACTCTTCATCACCACGGTTGCTTCTTCCATGGGCTCAATACGAGATCTTCCTTTTACAAAATTCTGAAAAATCATATCGATAAAAAAAAATAAAACATCAAACCTCACGATAGCACAATGGTAGCATTGTCTCTAGAATGTTTGTGTTATGTGATCGCTCAGAATGCAACTAGTCTTTGAGCCGTCATCATTCCCTCCATAGCTTTCATTCCAATCAAAGGAGCATCGAACCAACTTGGAGCCGCGAATACCAAGGGCGTGAATCTGAGATTTATATATTATCGTCCATTCCAACTAGGACGAGATTGCATCATTTCTCAAGCGTAAAATATCAACAAGAGACAATGAGACCAACTCACAGGAATATTTGAAGACCATGATCCTACCTCCAGTGAACATCTCTCCACTCTTGATCAAATATGTTGTCATCGATTCTAGCTTCGACACTCAACAATCACGCTGTAGTTAGGGAAAATCAGACATAAAACTAAAACAACAAGATATGAAAACCCTAATTAGCACAATAGAGTACAAGCAAGCATGAAAATCAAAATAACAAGCAAATGCAAACCAATCTCCAAGCTTGAATTGATTTATCTCCATTGCTCTTCTCCACTTGCATGAGAATGCATGATTTTGAAGGTTTGAATGATTTGATATGTTGATTGCTCATTTTCACAGCATAACGATAAGATGAATATAATGGAAGAAAAATAGATAGATAGATAAGAAGAAATTTTGACAGAGTGAGGATGCTAAAAGAGGATTTTCCAAATGGCCTGTGAAAGACTTGATTTATAGGAGAAAGCTGATTTGATTCAATGGCCAAGATTAAAAGTCAAATTTGTGATATATATGGCTAGGATTAAAAGTTTATTTTAGTGTCTATGATGCACATTAAGTGGGTTATGACATGAGGCTAAAATTAAGATATGAGGGAATAGTGAGATTCTATTATTTATTTTGAAGGAAAAGATGCCTATGATGCACAATGAAGGGGGGTAAAAATAGGATGTGAGTGGGAATCTCATAATTAAAATAATAAAATTATTTAAATTATTTATGCATGTGAAGAGTTGTAGTCATGTGACACATGTTGCAATGTGACAATAAGTGAGGGATTAATTCAAATATTTAATTTGAATTATTTTGAGACATGTGAAGGGGGAATTAATTAAATAAATGATATTTATTTAATTAATTGGGAAGGTGATTAAGTGGAATAAATGGAATAAGTGGGATAGTGTAATGACCTAGGGTAAAATATTACAAGATGTTTTGCAAGGTCATGTATCGACTAGGTAATGTTATGACATGGACAATTTTGGGTGTCTACATTTTGCCCCTCTTTGAGATGATGTTCGAGATGGTGAAATTTATGTCGAGTAACATCATTTCAAAGAAGCTAAGGTATGGATAGATGAAAAAAAAATGATGCCCCAACCACTTGAAGAAGTGAGGAGTATGATGAATGAAGGAAAGGGATGATAGAAGAATATGATGATGCAAAAGATATGAAGAAATGGGATGATGATGGTGCCCCCTCTAGCGGATAGGCGGGTTGCATAAACACAAATATTCTTTCGAAATGAATGAAATGATAAAGGAGGGATAAGATGAATGATACAAGATAAGAAGTGTATGAAAAAGAAAAATGACACGTTATGCTGCAATAAAGTGAGCAATCATATGTTTGATATAGCACTAGACGTTATGCACCAAGGTATAAGGACCAAGGTGACGATGTGTCTCGTGCCCGAGCATAATACAACCTTGTCTAGATACAAGATATGAATATTAGCTAGGAGTGATTCAGATTTGATGCAAATGCCAATTGAAATGATAAAACACACAAGCAAGCATGCACAAATGATACAAAAACAAACAAGGTATTGCCCCTGTCAAGCTATAAACCGATGATTAATTGATTGATTGATGATGATGATAGTGTTGTCATTGTGGGGAAGGATATATCCCTAGATCAACACGAGGATGATTGATTGATTGATTGATGATGATGATAGTGTTGTCATTGTGGGGAACGATATATCCCTAGATCAACACAAGGATGATTGACTGATTGATTGGGTTTACAACAAGATTAGGATCAAGACCAAAGGATGTGATTGGATAATTTGGCAAGATTGATTAGCTTCGTTGGTATGGATTAAGGATTGACTTGCATTTGGATTATTGCTTGGAAGGATTGAAGATGCTTGATTTGAAGATTTGGATGATGATTGTTGAATTAAATCGAGGAATAATTTACTTGGAATGATTTTGATTGATTGGATTGATGAAGAAATGATTTGATTTGATGATAATGATTAGATTGATTAGAAGAATGGGTTTGATTAGAAGAAGTGATGTGATTGATTAGAAGAATGAATTTGATTAGAAGAAGGATGTGATTAGATAATTTGATGAAAAAATTGATTTGAAGAAGTTGAATTGATGCGTTGAAGTGATTTGGTTTGATTTTATTGCTTGGATTCTTGAAATGTTTTGATTTTTTGGATTTTTGAAATGTTTTGATTTTTTTTTTAGATTTTTTCGAAATGTTTTGATTTTTTTGGATTTTTGGAATATTTGATTTTTTTTTAATTTTTGGCCTATGTGATTTTTTTGGATTTTTGAAATGTTTTGAGATGTCAATGGATGACAATTTGGGTAGCCTTTTTGCTAGATACCAATGACAAGGGAAAACCAAGTCTAGGTGCAAGGAGATAGATGGGATTGATGGATGAAAGGGTGGGTGATAGGATAAGGGACAAAAAGGCTCATGATATATGGATGGATAAAAAAGGATAGGTCATAGTGAATGAAATGGATGTATGCATCATAAGAGGGCAGGGATGTGATCTCCAAAGACTATGTCGCATAGGAATAAAATGCCCCATTCTAGGTACAATACTTAGGATTATTCATGACAAAGCTTATGACACTAGGATAATAATAGGCTTGTTTGGAAGGATGAGGTATATCAAAAGATATCCAAAGCATGTTTCAACATTTTGCCCCATATTTTTATCAAGATCAAAAAGAGGAAGAGAGGATGAATGGAATCAATATGATAAGTATATGGGTATGATGGATAAAGATGGTAGGTAGGATGGAAATGATATGATAAGAAATGGCATGATAGGATAGATAGTGCAGATGAGACAAAGTGCCCCCAAGTGTAAGTAACATAAAAGATCAACCTACACATGATGCCTGTTTTCCAAGTTTTCATCATGGTACTTATCCAGGGCGCCTGTTTACCAGGTTTTCACCATTGGATGAAGGGATTTCTCTTTACTCTTTTTTTTTCTCTTTTTTCTTTTCTTTTTTGACTATTTTTTTTCAATTTTTTAGATAAAAGAAGGGGAATATGGATAGGAGGGACTCAAGTGTCTAGTTCCATGAAAGGTGATAGTCCCAATAGAGATGGATGTCATCTCATGGGCCATGTCAAATGTCATTATGCTCATAGATGTTGGTAAGGGATGACATGAAATGGAGATGGAGTAGGTAGATGATGGATTATGATGTGGATTATGGAGGGATTGGTGGATTATAATGTGGATTATCTAGGGAAGATGGATGGGAGGCTTAGCCAAAAAAATGGACCATAGGAATGTGATGGGGGAGATATGTAGGATAATGAGTGAAGGGTGAGGAGATGGAGGTATGTGGAATCGTTGTGAAATGGAAGGGAACCATGACCAATGGTTGCACACATTGTGATAAACGTTGAAGCTTTTGATGTGGAGGGGGTGTAGGAAGCAATGGAGATGGTTGCTTAGGAGATGGGTGATGAAGTTCTTTAGGTACCCACATAGATTTAACATTTTTATGACTTTTCTTTTTCTTGTGGGATGGAATATGAGATTCTTGAATAGAGTGGGAATGTGAGGTGGAAGTGGATGGTTGGAATTTTTGAGATGTAGATGCATCATTTGACTTGTTTTCCTTTTTCTTAGGTACCCAAACCATTTTGTTTTTAGACTTTTCTTTTGAAAGTATGATCTTATATTGTTTTTTGGATGGATTTTTCTTTGGTTCTTTGCTTTTGTATTCTAGGGCATGGGGACCCTTCATATTTTTTGATTTATAGATAGAGGCATAAAAATGTTTGCTTTTGAATCCCATGGGTATGGTGGAATGAGTGAAAGCTTCATGTTTAGACAATGTGTGCACTGATTGGTCATGATTAGGATTTTTAGAGGATTTATGGATAGGTGGATAAGGGGATTGGATAATGGGGATATTAGATGTTGGTAGTAGTGGAGGTAGATTAGATGGATGGATATTAGGAGTTGGAAGCAATGGTGGCAAAGTTGATGGTGGAAGGTGTACGGTCACATGCTTTTGACATTTGTAGGATGATGGATGAGGGATGACAACATATGCTTTTGGCATATGATAGGATTGATGGTGGAAAGAGAACTTATGATGGATGGAGGAAGTACCAACATCTTTAGATTGGTGTCCTTGGGGTGTATATCCAAGGCCATAAGAGTGTGGAGGGACCTTGACATGGATTGGCTCCAAAATACCTTGTTCATGAAGGCCTAAACCTTTACCTTGGTAGTTCATGTTTTGAAGCATACGATGGACAATGGGACTAGGTGTGTTTTGGACACTAGACTTGAGTTCATTATTAGATGAAGAAGGTGAAGTGGATAAAGGTTTTTGTTGTTCTAAGGAGGAACATTCATGAATAAAGATGGATAGACCAATAGGACATGTTGGTGGATTTGAAATGAGGTTTATAGTGGATGCGGAAGGATCATTAGGATCTTGATTATGTTCATTTAGATCCACACTATTGGTTTGATCTTCTACATTTACTTGGGAGGCATGTGTCTCATCATGACAAGTGGATAATGAAAAATCATGGATAGGACTAGGTAGGGGGTCTATAGGAGCAATGGAGGTTTCTTGCTCATGGATAGGTGAAGTGATAGGATCTTGACCATGGAATGCATAGAGTTGGCTAAGAGGATCATCATGGCTTTCTTGATCATAGGTAGGATCTAGATCATAGAGGGAAGCTTCGTCATGAATATGACCAAGTATGTTATGAGTGGGATCATTAGAAGGGCCTAGATCTTGATTAGAATGAGAGGTTAATGTTTCTTCATGCTTAGGATAATGCTCTTGACATAGCTCTTGGATTTGAGTGGAAACGGAAGTGGAAGGCTCTAGAAGAGGCTTGGTGTGATTTTTATGATCAATAGGTTGTGGACCACATGATGGAGTTGGAAGAATAGGAATGACATTCAAAGGTTCATTGGTAAGCTCATTAATGGGTGCTTGACATGGGGATGGTCTTTTCCGTGCTAGTAGTCTTTGGAGAAAATTGTTAAAGGATTCTTTGGTTGATGGATTAGTGCTTGAGAAGCTGGATGGTGGTGTTGGTGTAGGACTAGTATGCTTTGAAATAGGCATTTTATTAAATGTTGATGGAGGACTAGTAGATGGAATGGTTCATGATTCCAAACTTATGGTGGTATTTCCCTTGTCAAAAGTATCATTAAGGTGACCTAAGATTTCTACAAAGTTTTCATCATCACTAAGATCTACAAAATTCTCATCATCACTAGGAGAAAAGTTTGACCCACCTTGGAGGATATATGGTTTTGGATTATCTTCATGATAAGGTGAAGGGGCTCCTTGAAGTATGACCTTGAGCTTGTGACTGGAATTGTTAAGGATTAGGACCATTTTAGCAAGTGTTTGACTAGGATTAGGGTGATGATGATGATGAAATGATTAGATTGAATGACTTGGATTGATTAGGATGAAATTGATTTGAATGTGATTAGAAAAAAAGATAATTAGGATGATTAGAATGATATGTTTATGTGTTGGTGTTTATAGCTTGATATGGAAATTTTCAAACAAATGATTACACATGTACACACATGAATCACACACGCAAGACACATAATCAAGTTTGAATTTGAAATTATGAATGTGATGATTAAGCACGCACTTGAAGAAGACACATCAACAAGTCCTAGAACTAGTCAAGTGGGTATGGCTAAATAGGTCTTAAGCTAGGATGTATGAGGTTGACTAGGGATAATTTGAAAGATAAATCCTACCATACAACTGGGAGAAAGGGGTAACCCACCCTTCACCTTCACTTCCCAAAGGTATAAAGTTCTTTGGGGCTTAGCCAAGAGTGATAAGATTTTAACTCTCAAAGAAGCGTGTCTTTCGATTCACACTTTGATTGAAGTCGTCCCTAGGGGTGATGAAATCCCCTAGCAGGCATCCCATGAAGGTTTTCACAAAAGCGAACCAAGTGAGGTGTTTTTTATCACACACACATTTGATTCACACTAGCAATTGTTAATTTTCCTTTAGAAAATTGAAATGTGTGTAAAAGAATTCAAGCACTTGTTTTTTTTTAAGCCCAAAGCCAAAATGTGTGATGACAGACAATGATTCTTTTTTAGCCCAATTTCAAAGTGTGATTGCAAACAAAATGCTCATTTTAAAGCTCCAAATTCAAGTGTTTTGCAAACAAAATTGATTGATTAAATGAGAGATAAAGATGATAGAATGAGTGCACCGAAAATTTTTGTTTTCCAATCTGATGTGTATGAATGATATTGTTGCTACTACAGCTCCTTATGATCACCTGCAAAATTAAAAAATGACATTAGAGTGCAGCCAAAACAAAAAGTTGATCAAGAAATTTCAATTTCAGATACACGTTTTTAACATAACCAAATTAGATTCGATTTTTTGAAGATGTTATTGATCTGAAAAATAAAAACTCAAAAAAGGAACCCTTATTAATTTTCTAAGAGCTTTCCAGAAATGTAAAGAAGTTAGAAAAATTCCCTATTTTGCACTCAGAAATGCGGATTTGTGAAAAACATATAGAAAACAAAGATCAGATTATTTCACATTGCATTTGAGCTATAAATTAAATATGTAAAACATAGAGCCGTATTAGAATTGCAAGAGCTTTCCGGAAATGTAAACAGTTTGGAAAATTTCATTAATTTGCGTTCAGAAAGTAAATTTTATGAAAAAACATAAAATAGTGATAACGCCTACAAAACGCATGATAAACTCTCAATTGTTTTACTGTAGCCCATTGAGATGATTTTTAAGCATCTGTAAAAATCTTGTTGAGAAATACTTAGTCATTTGAAAGATATGATAGAATTTGTAAAACCTCAGGTTTCATCCAAAAACTGGTAAATCTGCAACAAAAAGAAACAATAAAACTTGCAAAAAGCAAGCTAGATCAAATGATTCACGTCAGGTTCACCAAATGTAGTTAGGTAAAATTAGATATAAAACTAAAACAACAAGATATCAAAACCCTAATTAGCACAATAGAGTACAAGCAAGCATGAAAATCAAAATAACAAGCAAATGCAAACCAATCTCCAAGCTTGAATTGATTTATCTCCATTGCTCTTCTCCACCTGCATGAGAATGCATGATTTTGAAGGTTTGAATGATTTGATATGTTGATTGCTCATTTTCGCAGCATAACGATAAGATGAATATAATGGAAGAAAAATAGATAGATAGATAAGAAGAAATTTTGGCAGAGTAAGGATGCTGAAAGAGGATTTTCCAAATGGCCTGTGAAAGACTTGATTTATAGGAGAAAGCTGATTTGATTCAATGGCCAAGATTAAAAGTCAAATTTGTGATATATATGGCTAGGATTAAAAGTTTATTTTAGTGTCTATGACGCACATTAAGTGGGTTATGACATGAGGCTAAAATTAAGATATGAGGGAATAGTGAGATTCTATTATTTATTTTGAAGGAAAAGATGCCTATGACGCACAATGAATGGGGGTAAAAATAGGATGTGAGTGGGAATCTCATAACTAAAATGATAAAATTATTTAAATTATTTATGCATGTGAAGAGTTGTAGTCATGTGACACATGTTGCAATGTGACAATAAGTGAGGGATTAATTCAAATATTTAATTTGAATTATTTTGAGACATGTGAAGGGGGAATTAATTAAATAAATGAGATTTATTTAATTAATTGGGAAGGTGATTAAGTGGAGTAAGTGGAATAGTATAATGACCTAGGGTAAAATATTACAAGATGTTTTGCAAGGTCATGTATCGACTAGGTAATGTTATGACATGGACAATTTTGGGTGTCTACACACGCTACTCTTCTCGAGTGTCGGGTGGAAAGTATAGGGAGATGTGGTGGGAGAAGACACTCTTTGAGGGCGCTTGGATATAAGTGTCCCGAACTCGACACATATGCTTCACCTGGACACTATTGCGGGTATTTAGAACGGTGGCCCATACTTTCATATTGTTTGTATTGTGTACACTCTATACCTTGAAACCTTCAATCAAGGTCATCATCGAAAATTGTATCACTGATTGCAGTCATTATTAGCCATCCTCATTCAGTGGTCAGGGTTGAGTTGTTTTTCCAATAAAACTATGTAAATTTAGTTCAGTGTTGTCATCACCTTCCAGTCGCATTAATCTACAGACTCAGATATCTTGAAATTATTGGCCTGATATATCCCAATCCAGAAGATCTTCGACAATATTTCATGATTATGGCTATTTCAACAACCGATGTATATAATGATTTTATCTTTTCTTTATTTTATCTGCATCCGCTTCTAAAGGTAATTTGAATGTGGTCTTTGACCATTCAAATTCATTCAATGCTCTAATTCAAAATGACGCCTTCAGGATTGCTTAAACAAATATGATTGGATCTTTATTTAAACCCGCACTGATACCATGTTATTTTTTGGATCGGAAATGAAATAAGCAAAAATACAACAACACATAGAACAATGAACACGACAGATACCTTGGGAAAACCCTCCTACTCGAGGGCGAAAAACACAACAAATAATCTCTTATACATCAGATAAAAGTGTAGAATTCTGCATACAGATCAGGTCCTTGAATTTGGCCAAGACTTGTACAAAATGTATGTTGCTTCTCCTTGAGAAAATAATAAACTTTTTGCAAAGAATCGGATCTGTTGCTAAAGAAGTGTGAACTGCTGCTAGGATGTGAAATGGAGTGAAATGATTGTGATGTACAAATGAGATTTAATCATCACCCTCATATATAATGATAAGCGACCTCTTTACTAGGTCAGCCCCCTTAGAAAATACAAAATATAAAATATTATTTGTACATCAAGGCCGACCTACCTTGGAAATCATTTTATTAAAAGGAAAATATCTCCCAAAGCTATCAATCATTAACACTAATTGATAGAGTGATCCAAAAATGTTTGGATAAACACTAATTGTCAAGTGGTAATGAATCAACATGCAGTGAGGGATTCTTGAGTAGAGTTTGATAAAAAAGAGTTGAAGAAGTGGAAGGATGTTTGAAGATGATGCCTTTAGCTGCATACAAGACTGCTTGATGGTTCACTTGTGGATGAATTTGTTATGATGAGAATAGAGAAAAGTTTACAGTTTTGTTTGCTATTGAATTTATCCCATATAAGACAAAATATCATAATTGAAGATTTTTTTGGGAGTAGAATTAGTTTTGTTGATATCTAAGTTTATGCCTAACCACAAACTTGCACTCATTTAGATAGCAAGCATGGGATGTTAGTGAACATGGAATGCACTTCATAAGACAACCTCTCAGATTAAAATGTTGGCTTCTCTTATGATATTCAATTGAACTATCAAATTCACTTACACGGAAAAGGGAAAGAAATACTTTTTTTTTGCATAAATTGAAACTATTCTAAGTGGCAATTATTGATTATTTCCCAATAATTGAACTTGCACAACAATAATCAACAAACTTGTAACTTTAGCACCCATGAAATAAGAAAAAGATTGGTGATTTGAATAAATAGAAGAGGGACAAAGTTGTTCACGACTTATTATCTCAAACAAACGATACTGCTTAGTTACAAATTTATGGGTTGCTCGAACAATTTTCGAAACATGGACACTAGTGAAACTAGGAAACACTTGAGAAAATAATAAGTTTGCAAAGCTTTAGAAGCATGAACTTACCTAGTACATTCTACCTTACAAATGAGAATTCCACTCTTATTTATACAAAACAGAGAAGCAAATCTATAAAATGAACAAATGGTGGGCAATTAGTGCTTCAGTTGTGTAGGGATTTTGCATGTAATTGCTCACATGAAATTCTGTATGAACCAACTCCTTCACTTGGTGCATGAATGCCCATTGTTTTGATCAGGAGTAGAGGAGTGAATGTGTGCCTTAATTGCCTTTGATGTTGTAGTACGATCATTGAAGAACATTTGAATTTCAAAAACATGGCAGTTGACATTTGTGGATACATGATCTTGAATTCCCATTAAATGTGGCCTATCGTAAAAGATTGTGTAATAAAGGATTTTAAGAACTTGCTAGGAAGTCATGGGCATAGCTATATGAAACCAAAATTTGCAAACCTTAAATTATGCATAGACATGGGAAGAGAAACTACTTCAGATCAGATCAATAGATAGTGTAAAGTAGTTTGACAAATAACATTGTCAAACTTGGGAAAATCGATAATAATCTTGGTTGAGAGGTCAGGGTTATTACAACCTTGCTAATGTGGATTGCTTGGCCAATGGTGCATTAGAACTCTGACAATATTGAAACAACTTTAGGATGGAGCATAATCCATTGGATTAGCCAATGTGTGATTGAGTGAATGACATTTGCATATTTTCAATACCAATGCATTATAGTATTGTGGCCCACTTGATTGCAAAAGAGGCCCTTCGACCAATGGTGCAACAAGGTTCATCCAAAAGATTGATAGTTCTCTAGAGATGTGTAGGCCTGCCATGTATACTAGATGATATCATTATTTCTTTACTTTATTAGTTTATTACCATGCATGTGAAAGGAAATGAGCCCACTATATATTGACAACTTGTAGTCTACCAACTTTTGATGAAAAATTTAAATAATCTCTACCATCCTTTGGAGATGCATTGGTTGTTGAATGGGAACATGATTTGATGGCTAGTAGACCATGGAAAGTTTTACAACTTTTTGGAGTTGTGGAAGCTTGACAAGTGTCTTTGCTAATATCACCCCTCAACAAGCTCAACACCTAGGTATTTGAAAGGGAATGGGCCCACCACATAGTGACATAGACTATTACAACTGATAACGAATTAGATTTCAATATCTTCATTGACCACCTCTTCAAAATGTATAAGTTGTAGGATCAAAAGTTAATCAGATAGCAAGTGCTCCTCTATCCCGACAATGTATCCTAACACTTCTTGAGGATGTACAGATTGTTGGATTCTAAGATAATCTATGATGTGAATCCTTTGAAACAAAAGAATGCTTAGTGAGCATGAGATTAAAATAAAACAATTAAAATAACAAAAGAAAAAACCCGTAGGGAAAAGCATATGTAATATCCCCAATGGGATTTGCCTTAAAATTTTGATTTTTTATTTCTGCTCAACCCTAATTCTAATATCTGATTTTTATTTTCTGATTTCAAACAAAATATCACAGCGAATATACAAGTGCCCAAACATGAAAAATAAACATGACAAATGATGCTACCAATTCATATTCATATCAAACATGAAATCCACCATGAAAAAACAAGATAGGGCAACCAAACGCAACATAGAAATCTGATTTTCTGTAGATAACTTCTGCTGTTACAAAACTGAATATTTTGTATTGAGTTTACAAAGAACTCAAGGGCTTAAACATGCCGAACATATGCCCATAATTTTTCTCTACAAATCAGATCTGAAAATATGATTATACATACTAAATATATGCAAAATAGTCTTCAAATATAAAACCCTAGATGGGCTGAATTCCTCCTTGGTAAGTGCTTAGGGATTTTTGCTCCAAATATGCAAAATTGCCCTCCAAAGGTGGGCGCTCAAGTGTGCTCCAAGTGGCGCTCTGAATTAGGGAAAAAGCCTAATGCAATCTGCTCACAAAATACCACAATAATTTTGCTCCAACTCTGATGTGCAAATCTGATTATGCAATGATTCTCCAACCTCCAAATTATGGCAAAATCCTAATGCAATCTGCTCACAAAATACCACAAAAATTCTGCTCCAAATTTGATGAGAAAATTTGATTATGCAATGATGCTCCAACCTCCAAATGTCTCCAATGAAGTGTGATGAGCCATCTTATTTCTTGAATTGCAACATTAAAACATTAAAACCCTAGGCATTGTGTAATGTCCCCGTTTTAGCTGACATTGTTTGTTGAGGAGTGAGCCTATCTTTTTGACGCTTGTGGGCTGACAGTTATGGACAGAGGATCCTTTGTGGCAGTTACTCGGTGGTTGGAGACAATACTTCACTTTCTGATTCAGGTTTGGGACTTTGCAGAGGCTTACAAAGTGATATTCAGGCACTTACTATTTATAGTAAGTCAGGCCAACAGGGGTTACTATTTCTGGCGGGGCACCTGGCTCAGTTGGCTATCTCAATTTCGACCCAGTTTGATAGTTTATCGAGCAAATGGAGAATAAGGGAGCATTTAATAATATTAAATGATTATTATTATGACTCTATATTATAAAGTCACTTTAAGCGAAATATTAAAGTTATTAATTATTTAAATGGCTTATTACAAAGTATTTTAATGACTTTATAATAAATGAGAACAAATGATTATTAAATGACTATTTATTACTCATTTAAATAAATGCCATTTATTAATTAAAAGTGCCTAAGTCAAGAGAGGAAAATTTAATATTATTAAATGCCATTTAATTATTTTTTTGAGGGTCGAGCTTATTGAAGAGAGTATTTATTTCATAAAGGGAAAATAGAGCTCATTATGATTGATTATTCTAATTTGTCGTTTCTTCTCGGAGAACTTTGGAGTTTGTGAAACAAGGGTTTCTGCAGATTTCAGTCATCCCAGGCTTTGGAGAGCAATACCTCTTCTTAGTCTAGCTTTCTGAAGTTGTGAAAGATCAACTTAAGATTGCTCATCTAGTTGGCTACATATAGAAGTTGAATCTGTGCTTATTGGAGGAGAATCATCAAGGGTTTGAAGAGCAGATTTTAGTTTGTTGAAATAACCATCATTGCAGAAGAAAAATCAGAAGTTATTGATCTTCTGCTACAGTGACATGAATAGTACCTGTGTGTGATGAGCCCTGCTGGCTCTCAACTCAAACCCCAAGATTTCTTAAGTCTTAATGTATTTTATTTGTTTATTAGGGAGAAATTTTATAGACAAAAAAGAAGGGGTGCATCATATAAAAGCTCATAAACTGAGAAACAGAGTTAATTTCTACATAATGTAAATGCAATAGGTATTATTAAACAATAACCAATGGATCACAAGTGCTAAACATACCAGAGTGTTTCCAAATATTTTATATAAAAAAATAAGCCAACACGCTAGCCAAGAATGGTGAAAACTGGCATAAATGGACACCTAACATCCAGAAATGACTTCTTCCACTCAGAAACCAGATACAATGCAGTAATAGTGTTAGCCGCCCATGATGAAGCTCAAACAGGAGCCAAAAGGAAAGCGCCCTAGTCTCTAACTTAACACACCCTTCTCCAAAGAGGCACAAATCCCAATGCAAATGGTACAGCCCAATGAAGTCTCTAAAGAATCCAACCTGTAGCTGCAAATCTATTGAAGATGGTGACTCTGGATGAAGTAACCCTCTTCCTTATTGCCAACAACTAAATACTAAATAAATAAACCCCGATTGAAGCATGTAGAACCTCTGTATGAAGCTCTCACTGGTTGCACAAATTCGACTGGTCTCTCACAGTCTCAAAAGTGCTCAACATTGAAGAGATATCGTTCTCCAATGGAAGATTGCTCAAAACCCTGATCATAGGTGAAAGCACAGGAGGAAAACAAAGGCAAAGTCAAAATAATCATGAATGATGTTCTCATTGCCAAAAATGCCTTTATACCAAAAAGGCACGCATTTCCAAGAAGATATGCCCTTTTGCATCATTTAAATCTTTTAATATAATATTAAATCCTTTTCAATAGTTAAGAACTTAATATTTGGCGCCCACTTACATGATTAAGTGATTTAATTTTAAATCACCCTTTTTATGAATATTTAAGTGATATAAAAAAATGATAAAGTCAATTTGACTTTATAAAATAACGATAAGTTAATTAATAACTTAAATCACTTAAATAAGCATAACTTCCTCAAATCTCCATAGAATCCTGTACCGTCATAAGCTGTCAATTCCTGAACTACCAAGGCCTGTTGTGAACCAACCTAAGCTCTGGAAATGAGAACGATCAACTCCTCCAGAAAACACCACTAACCCTCTAACCAATCCAGCTAGCCCACGAGGGTCCAATATAGGGCTAACACACTGTTCTCGAGAACTGACTAGAGTGGGGACATCATAGTCCGCCCTCCCCAAATTTTCTTGCCCACAAGCAATCTCAAAGCTGGATGCTGAAGAATACTGTCACTCTCCCAAGTAGCATCCTCTATCGGTAGATCTTTCCACTTCACCAAATATTCCCTGATAACCCGCCTCCAAAGATGATGCTCTTTGGAATCCAAAATGGCCTCAGATATCAAAATCAATTTCCCCTCATCATCCAGGGGTGGTAAATCAATAGATGGAATCACCTGTTGTCCCAACGCCTTCTTGAGGTGCGACATATGGAACACATTGTGAACTTTACTGTTCACTGGTAGATCCAAATCATAAGCCACTTCACCGACACATCTGACAACCCTGAATGGTCCATAGTATCGTGGCTTGAGTTTCTTGGCGCCCTTCTTACGAAGGGTGGACTGCCTATAAGGCTGTAGCATCAAATACACCAAATCATCGATCTCAAAAGATCACTCCACTCGCCTCTGATCAGCATATTGCTTTTGCTGATTCTGAGTTTTCTAAATATTCTCCCTGAGTGCTCTCATAATGTCCTGGTTCTCCTACAATAGGTCACCCGCACTAGGTACTCTACTGTCGCTCAACAACAAATCTAGAAAATTCGGAGCATCATGTCCATATAACGCTCGGTAAGGTGTCATTTGAATGCTCATGTGATGAGTGGTATTGTAGCAATACTCACAAAGGTATAACCACTTAACCAATGCCTTCTTCTGTCCTGAACTATAATTCCTCAAGTATCCCTCCACCCATTTATTGACTATCTCTGTCTGCCCATGTGTTTGTGGGTGGTAGCTACTGCTCGAAGTGAGTTATGTCCCACAAAGTTTGAATAACTCCTGCCAGAAGTTACTCAAAAACCTGCTATCCCTATCACTAACTATACTTCAAGGCAAACCATGCAATCTGAATACCTCATGAAAAAACAAGTCCACCACCTGTGTAGTTGTGTGAGTAGTAGCGATTGGAAAGAAATAAGCATACTTCGTCAATCGATCTACTACTACAAAAATGTTGTCTTTCCCTTGAGCTTTCGGCAAACCCGTGATGAAATCCATAGACAAGCATTCCCACTTCCTCTTAGGAATAGGAAGCGGCTAGAGTAAACCTACAGGGTATGTATGTTCTTGCTTGTTCTGCTGACAAACAAGGCATTCCCTGACATACTGAAGAACAAAAGACTTGAGACCCTTCCAAGAGAATCTCTCCCATACCTGCCTGTAGGTCTTAAAGTAACCAGAATGTCCTACCATAGGTGAATCATGGAATGATCTCAATACCATGTCCCTCATCTCAGAACCTGGGACAAGAAATATCCTCCCTTTGTAAATGATAAGATCATCTACAAGTGAGTATTTGTCATCCTGTACTGTCCCACCCACTATGTTAGAAGCCCACGGGTTCTTAGCATACTCCGCTACTATCATGTGTCTCCAGTCCTCTAAAATATGTGTAATGGAGCTCAAGTGAGGACGGCGAGATAATGCATCAGCAACCACATTCTGAGTTCCCTTGACATAGGCGATGTCAAAATCATAGGACTGAAGTTTGCTGACCCATTTCTATTGCCTTCTGTTTAAATCTCGCTGCCCAAGAAAATGTTTCAGACTATTGTGATCGATTTTAACACTAAATTTACTACCAACGAAGTATTGCTTGAATTTGGCCATGGCATGCATGATGGCCAACATTTCCTTATCATAGATACTATAGCTCCGTTCAGGACCTCTTAGCTTCCTGCTCTCGAAAGCAATAGGGTGTTGATCCTACATGATGACTACACCAATACCCTCACCACTTGCATCACAATGTAGCTCAAATGGTATGGTGAAATCCGAAAAAGCTAAGACTGGACATGTAGTCATGAGAAGTTTGAACTTCTCAAAGCATGCCTGTGTAAGAGGTGTCCACACAAAGGCTCCCTTCTTAGTCAAATCAGTTAGTGGCGCAACATGTTGTGAGAATCCACTAACGAACCGACGATAGAAGGCACATAATCCTACAAACCCCCTGAGCTGTGTCAATGTCTCAGGTGTAGGCCAATCGATGATAGCTCGAACTTTCTCTGGATCCATGCTGACTCCCTCTCTACTGATAATGTGACCCAGATACAAAAGCTTAGCCATTCCTAAAGCACACTTGGACTCCTTGGCATACAAGGACTCCCTATCAAGTATACTCAATACCTCATCTATGTGAACAATGTGTTCCTCCCATGATTTCTTGTAAACCAGGATGTCATCGAAGAACACCATTACAAATTTCCTCAAGAGAGGATGGAAAACCCTATTCATAGTAGACTAAAATGTAGTTGGAGCATTGGTTAAGCCGAATGGCATAACCAAGAAATCATAATGTCCATAGTGACATCTGAATGCGGTTTTCTCAATATCCTCCTCTTTGACTCTGATCTGATGGTAACCAGTCCTCAAATCAATCTTCGAGAAATAGCAAGCTCTATGAAGCTCATCTATCAACTCATCTATCCGTGGAATATGATACATGTTCTTTATAGTCTTCCTATTGAGCATCCTGTAGTCAATACACATCCTAAGTGTACCATCCTTTTTCTTCACCAAAACAACTGATGAATCAAAGGGTGACTTACTCGGCCTAATGTGCCCCATAGCTAAAAGTTCCTTAATAGTTTTCTCAATTTCATCTTTTAAACGTTTGGGGTGCCGGTAAGGAGTGATCATGATAGGTTTCATGCCCTCATCGAGCTCAATGATATGCTCAATACCTCTATCAGGAGGTCTACCTAGTGGAATAGCACTGAAAACCTTTGCATGTTTGATTCGGAGTTCCTGTACATCCGGATGGTAAGAAGAAGCTTGCTGCTCCAACTGTGAAGGCATTAACTTGCACTCAACAGCCCATTCTACCATGTTGTGTCAAATCAAACGTTCCATTCTCCGGAGTGAAATTTCTTTTAGATTGCTATCCTTGATGGCTTTAAGAACATGATTTGTACCATCAACTCTGAATTTCATCTTCATGTCATGCAAATTAAGTGCGAACTCTCCTATAGCATGAAGCCACTTCATGCCGAGAACTATAGCCATTCCTCCCATGTTCACAACATAGAAATCTTCCTTAAACTCAAAATTGTTGAGTTTCAATGGTAAATCAGGAATCATCCTCTCATAGTTGAGAGTGTATCCATCTGCAACCTTCACTCAAATGCCTTCAAACTATTGAGTTTGAATTCCCCTTTTCTCCACTAACCGTGAATCAATAAAGTTGTGGGTTGCACTTGTGTCCAAAAGAGATATGACTCTTTGACCCTCTAAAATCCCACAAAGCCTGAAAGATCCCTCTCTCTGCATGCTGGACATATGAACCTCCTGTAGCTCACTTTCTACCTCAATCTCTGCCTCATTTTTTGACTTTTCTTCATCTGTGTCATAGATAGCAGCTTGCTGATCAGAAAAATCAGTCAACGTTTCTCCCTCATAAAACCATTCCATGTGTCTATTTTTCCCTTTAGGCTTGAGGGGACAGTCATGATTGAAGTCATATGGGCCCTTACAGTAAAAACAGAGCTTCCTTCTACGTAGATCATTCATTGTGTCATGATCTAGAGGGGCTGCAATTTTTTTCTTTTGATCAGAATTATTAGCCTTCTTTGGATCAGATTTGTTCTCTGTGTAGGAGGAAGAAGGTTTTGTGCCAAATTGTTTACGAGGTGTAGTGAGCTCCATACTGCGAGCTCTCCTCATGGCCTCCTATAAAGTAGGTGGATCAAATTCCTTTATCCAACCTTTCATGGGCTCAAAAAGACCCTCAATAAACAATATGATCAGCCTTCTCTCTAAGATGCATGTCACCATTACGGATAGTCTTTGGAACTCTCCAATGTACGATTCCAAGCTACCCAATTGTTTTAACTGTGCTAGATCCCTGAAGAATAGTTCAAGATCACGTCTATCAAACCTCTCTACCAATCTATCAGTGAACTCCTAGTATGAGCTAATCTGGTCATGGTGAAGAGTAGCCATGCCATGAATCCACCAGTCATGTTTCACGCCATCAAGATGTAGAGCTGCAAATCTAATGGCATCTTCCTCTGGCATAGGACGTAGTGTTAGGAACGTATCCAATTTACTCACCCAGGCACGTGCTGTAACTTTTCCACTGCCATCATAGTTCGCTAAGGTAAGCTTATTGGTAGCCTATTGTAGATCATTATGCTTGTCTCTAGGCCTCCTGTCATTCCTGTTCTTGGTGTGTTCTCTCTTCTGGCTCATAAAACAGTCAAAGTTAAGGTGATCCTTAACTCGTGGAGGCATTGCATCCCATTCTTCATGCAAAGTCAGGATGTTGTCAGCAAAGTTTCCTTCACCACCTTCTTCCACCTCCTCTTCCTCCTTAGTGTCATTTCTGACAAAAGTAGGGCGTGTGGCTCTCTCAAAGGTGCGTGCTGGAGCAATATTCTTGTAATGATCTCCATGTATGCTACCTTCCTGATCTTGATCCAAATTCGGCCTTTTGAGAACTGACAGGTTTTGCACATTGGTACTCAGTTGCTGGAGGATGTTTGCCACCTGTTCTTGACCGGCCACCATTCCTCTCAGTACTTCTCTAGCATCCTTGTCTTTGTCATTAAGACGAGCATCATCATTTCTTTTAGCCATATTATCAAAATCAAAATCCTCTTCCTGTTCGTACAATGGAAGTGCCTGAAAAGGTTCAAAAGTGTTTCATTGAATTCCAGGGCCCTTGCGTGTGTAGTGCCTGTCAAACCTGTTCTGGTGTGGCCGCATAGAATTATTTTTTTTCCACAAGCCGGTAGGATTAATATGCTCTGATAACACTGTGATGAGCCTTGTTGGCTCTCAAATCAAACCCCAAGATTTCTTAAGTCTTAATGTATTTTATTTTATTTTTAGAGAGAAAGTTTATAGACAGAAGAGAAGGGGCGCATCATATAAAAGCTCATAAACTAAGAAACAGATTTAATTTCTATGGAATGTAAATGCAGCAGGTATTATTAAACAATAACCAATGGATCACAAGTGCTAAACATACCAAAATGTTTCCAGATATTTTATATAAAAAAATAAGCCAACACGCCAGCCAAGAATGGTGAAAACTAGCATAAATGGATGCCTAACCTCCAGAAATGACTTCTCCCACTCAGAAACCAGATACAATGTAGTAATAGTGATAATCGCCCATGATGAAGCTCAAACAGGAGCCAAAAGGAAAGCACCCTAGTCTCTAACTTCACATGCCCTTCTCCAAAGAGGCACAAATCCCAATGCAAATGGTACGACCCAATGAAGTCTCTAAAGAATCCAACCTGTAGTTGCAAATCTGCTGAAGATGGTGACTCTGGATGAAGTAACCCTCTTCCTTATTGCCAACAACTGAATACTAAATAAATAAACCTCGATTGAAGCATGTAGAACCTCTGTATGAAGCTCTCACTGGTTGCACAAATTCGACTGGTCTCTCACAGTCTCAAAAGTGCTCAACATTGAAGAGATATCGTTCTCCAATGGAAGATTGCTCAAAACCCTAATCATAGGTGAAAGCACAGGAGGAAAACAAAGGCAAAGTCGAAATAATCATGAATGATGTTCTCATTGCCAAAAATGCCTTTATATAAAAAAAGGCATGCATTTCCAAGAAGATACGCCCTTTTGCATCATTTAAATCTTTTAATATAATATTAAGTCATTTTCAATAGTTAAGAACTTAATATTTGGCGCCCACTTAAATGATTAAGTGATTTAATTTTAAATCACCCTTTTTATGAATATTTAAGTGATATAAAAAAATGATAAAGTCAATTTGACTTTATAAAATAACGATAAGTTAATTAATAACTTAAATCACTTAAATAAGCATAGCTTCCTCAAATCTCCATAGAATCCTGTACTGTCAAAAGCTGTCAATTCCTGAACTGCCAAGGCCTGCTATGAACCAACCACTGAGCTCTGGAAACGAGAACGATCAACTCCTCCAGAAAACACCACTGACCCTCTAACCAATCCAACTAGCCCACGAGGGTCCAAAATAGGGCTAACACACTGTTCCCAAGAATTGACTAGAGCGGGGACATCACACTGTGCTATAGTGATGTGAATAGTACCCGCACTATAGTGACATGAATAGTACCCGCGCTACAATGATTTATCTTTCTGAGTTGTGTTTTTTTCAAAGGTTCGAGTTGATTCCATCACCATTGTAGGCACTCTGGTCAAGGGAGGCTTTGGCGTCATTTTCCAAGGTGGAGAACTCACAAAGAAGGCTGGTCGACTTCTTTATCAGATATATATGTTTGCTGCAATATAAAAACTAGGTTTCTCATAATAGTTATTTGGCTGTTTTTTTTGTATGATTGTTATGATCTTGGTATTGTAAACATCTATCATTAATAAGGAAGTTATTCATAGCTCCTATAGGTGTAGTTTGCTTCTATGTCATTTTATTTCATTGCATTTCTATTGCCTGGCATTATTATTTATAAGAAAAAAACAAAAAAATCATATATTGCAAAAACTACAAAACACTCAAACTCAACAAAACATCAAACAAATTGCATAGTTCAGGGTTGAGAGACACCAGGTCTCTTACACATTGTTAGTATAAAATACTCTTCTTATCGACAATGCACTGAAGGTGGCCAATCTAGGAAAAGAAAAAGATATGAATTAAATAAATTAGACAACAGCTATTCAGTGACCGACTCAGAATATAAGGTAGCGTTGGAATTAATAATCTTCAACAAGGCTGACCTTCATAAAACTATCCAAGGTGAGCATGATTAATGTTTAGAAGGCTGCAAATTAGTTTAAAGAGCAACGACTCCTTTTGAGGAGGTATGTCCCTTGAGAGAAGTGATAAGACTTTGTGAAAAGCTATGCCTTTCCCCTCCACCGTAGGGATATAAAAGGAGGCTCATTTGAAAGGAAGAATTATCACCGGATCAAGGAGGGAAAAATAAAAAGATTCAATTGTCATCCATTAGCAGATCGAACAATTTGCAAATCTAAGATATCAATCAAGTTTAATTTAGGGAATTGCAGGCATACAATCTAGTACATACCATAAAGATAGTATGCAATAATTAATTTATAAATAATTTTGATTTCTCTCATATGCATATTTCATAGTATGTTGTAATGGATCAATACTTAGATTATAAGAAATAGATTATATATATATATATATGTATGTCTTTATCCTATGATCAATCAAATGTACGGTTGGAGGAAGCAAGTTTGGAGGATGCTTTTTACGGGCCTCCTGCTAAGTAGGCCACTCCGAGGGTGGAATTGTCTTACTCTAGACGTTCTTGCCGCTTGGGGCCAAGGGGTGTGTTGTCTTAGTTGGACACTCATGCTCCTGGACTTAGGTGGGTTCTGTAGTTTACAAGCACCCCTTTCAAGGCTTTCCTATCAAGCCATACTATGACTGGTTGTTAGGATGGATTCAAGGAGTTTCAATCATAAGAGGGGCGGATAAGGTAGCATAGATAGGGAGAACAGATACAATATGCCAATGTCATTAATGGTGATCATAGTTGCAAAACTCGTTGAGTACCTACAAAACATGCAAGTACTCACGGGCCAAATTGCCAAGTGAGTTACTCACCCAATAACTCATCGACGAGTTTTTGTAAAACTCGTTGGGATTTTTCCTTTTAAAACTCGTGATTCAATGTAAAAATTCACAATTTTGTGTTAAAAACTCATCCAAATCCATATTATTATTTTTCTCTTGTAGTTAAAAAATGCGATTTTCACTTCATTTTCAAACATGATTGGTGACTTAAGGAACGCAACATCACGACTGATTATGAAGGTTTGTGTGGTTTCAAAGGCCTTAATTTGGGCTTGGTGGCAAAGGCTCTGCCCCTTGGCCCCACCCTGTATCATGATTGCCCTTGGATCCCCATGAGGGGCACTGCCCCTTAATCCCATCGGGGTCTCTACTCCCAAATCCTTGATTACAATGAGGGGGTGACAAGGAATTGGGATATAACTCTCGAGTATGCTAACGTAGATGTTATTATTGCACAACTTGCCAAAAATCTCTTTAGATGAGGCACCTTCTACATATGACATGGCTAGTGGAAGTGGCATTGTAACTTATTAGAGGTTGAACTTGTTTGTTTGGTCTATGATATGTATTCAACTCTAATTTTGATTTATATATAGTGGAAATCAGTAATATGCTCAAAAAATTTAGTAATATGTGTGTTTTTGAAGATTATTTTCAAAAAATAATGTATTTTAAAATGTTCAATGAAATTCTCGAGTTTTTTCTTGAGTTTTTGCCAAGTCCTGAGATTTTAAAGTTTTTGGGTTTGTCGAATTATAATGTTCTAGTTTGCCTTGTTTCTTCTCCCCACATGTACTCCACACTGTTCTCCCTCCCACATAAATTTCCAAAATTGATGGCTGGTTCTCAATCCATGCACATTAGTGAGTATGAAAGAAGATAAAGTACACCAAGGAGAAAAATAAAAAAAGGAATGGTTGGGAGTGGTAGCAAAATTGATGAATTTCATTTTTGTTTGATTTAAAGTTGCTTTGGTGCAAGAAAGGAGGTGGCGAGTAGGGAGGAGATAAAAATAAACTATGTAAATTATTCTTTTTGAGTTTCTATTAAACCTTTGTGTAATATCCCCATTTTGAGCAAAATTGATTAGTGAGCATTTAGCTCAATTTTTGAGTTATCCTATAAGCTTCTTGATGAGTTGGGGAGAACTCCAAACTTCTTGGGGTGCTCTGGGTGGTTAGTAGTGACTTTGGTTCTTGGAAATTAGCTCAGTAGGCAGTGTTGATCAATACGACACTTTCAAAAGTGACTTCCGACTTTTGGTGGCTTCTCCAATCTTCTTGGAGAAGTAGTTCATTTTTAGTAAGTCACCTAATTGGCTCTCATCATCATCTTGCATCTTCAGTATCATCTTTGTGTGATCAAACTGAGATTTCGCTTTTGTAGACTTGATCACTCTAAGCGGACCTAGATCATTAGGTTTTGAAAATTTTGAGTTTTTGACCCTCATGCAAGACACGCAAATCCCAAATTTTGACCCTTTTGATGATTTTAACAAGAATTTTGAACATTTCTTCAAAATGCCTAAGTGTAACAAATTTTTTAATCTGGGATAGAAAGAAGTCTTTATTTGCAACACATTTTCCCTCACTACCAGTGGTTAACAACTCAACCCGACACATAGTGTCTTTTTTCCCCTCTTTCTTAGTCGTAGGTCTGTTGTTCATCTTGGTGGGTTATTTCTTTAGTTCGCACAATCCAGCCACAACCTTGGATTGGGCCAATCCAACCTCCACCTTCTTTTTTGATGGGGGTTTAGACTTAGGCTCAACAAAGGGTTCATTTTCAATCAGGGGAGGTTTTTCTCTTAGGATCCATCAAAGCAACAGGGGACGATTTATCGGAGGCAAGGTCAGGTGGTTCGAATTCTTCCACATGAACAACCGAGATGGGTCTAGGGGGGGCACAGGGCCAAATGGAAGTGATAGAGCCTAAGGATGAGGCCTTGGTGCAAAGGAAGGGGAGCCGAAAAGTCAGGTTAAGAGGAGCAGTATCATAGGATTCTTTGATCAAATTATAAAGGGAGGTCAACATGAAGAAAGGAAATCTTAGGATAATTTTGTGTCTTAGTTGGTTTAGTAGCGGTAGATGATAAAAATAAAAAACCTTAAATCTACCTTCTAAAGTAACATATTTCATGAGAGGAAGACACACCTTGTCCTAGGGTTTAGGTAGCGCCTCTCTGTCAAAGCCCGACTGCTTCTTCATTGGCTCTCATTGTCCCTAAAGAAGGCATTGACTCTCAAGATCTTGAGTTTTGGTGTGCTTCTTGTATTTCTTGCCATCACAAGAAATGTCGGTCGCCTTGGCAATCACTTCCTCATTGACCTCAAAGGAGATGCCACCCATGGTGACTCTCCTCTCCCTCCACGAACTAGTAAATTAAGTCACCATTTTTTCATCATGACCCACTAGACTTTCTAACAGTGGCGCCAAACCCCCCTCCATATAGATATGCCAGAAAATGGGGTCTCTACAAAAAAATTTGTAGTTGTTGGGCTCTATCCTAACCCTATCGCCACCCATCTCAACTCACAACACATAGTGTTGTCCCTGAATTGGAGATATATTAAATTAATTAAATAATAAGTCATCCCTTTTGATATGATATTTTATTGGAATAACTTAATAAATAATTAATTTAATATACCTTTAATTTGGGGACATTACAGTGCTATTAGAGCTAAGAATCTTGCCAGCCTATTGGGTAATCGGTTTTGGTATCAGCTATTTATTTGCAAATTTGAAATTTAGTAGGGTTTCACGACCACTTTTAGCAAGTCAGTAGAAGCTGTGATAGGACCTTGGATTCAACAACAGGATAACATGATGGAAAGAATGAAAGAAAAAAGTAAATTGATTGAAAAATTACAAAATTGGAACGAAGAATAGGAGGGTAGCATGGCATCATCCAGTGGAGTAGTTGAGTTGGGTGATGAGTATATAGAGTAGCTTGTGCCCTCTTATGTTTGGACACCCCATCAAGACATTGAGGATAATTTTATAGATGGAACTAGCACTGTCCTAATTCTACATTAGAGTGAGACCATACAGGACTTTACGGAAAAGGAATTTTAGGCACAATTAGAGGCTTCTTCATGCGAGATTGAAGCTAGTCATACACCACATGGTCTACACAATTTGAGGAACCAGTTGAAGGTGAGTGAGGATGAGATCATGGCAACATTGTCTCATCATGATAGGATGCACAACCTAATTGAGAATCATCTTTGGAAAATTCAGTTGGAGAGAAGATATCAGTAATGATAAGTTCTTCTCATCTTTGGGTAGTTCTGATATCTTATGCTCCATCATGGATTTGATTCACAGGTTGCATGGTGCTGTTTTGATTTATGCTAGCAACTTGCCAGATGTTGGTATACATTTTTATGCACCTTCATTAGGTATCTTTCACATTTGTAGGAGACCACTCAAGGTGGATTGGTATGGTGATACAGGCACTTCAGTCTTGGCTGCAGGTTCACACTTCTTGGCAGATTTGAGCAACAAGCTCTGCATTGACATTTTTGAGATTGGCATTGGTCAGTCTTTTCAAAAGAAGATGGTTTCTTCTAGGTCTTGCACATGGGACTTGGATAATGTTCTAGTTTCTCTCCAAGTAGTAGATGGCATTCATGGTGGTACTCTTGATAATGATGTTGTCACAATTCCAACTCATCCAGTTGTGAGCTGTGAGTCTTCTTCTGATGCTGGAAGCATTGGAGGGAATACACCTGACTACTCGGGTATTCCAATGGCACAAGCAGGTGAGTTCCACATTGATTGCATCTTGAGGTGTGCTCATCAGCTTGTTTTTAGCCCACATACATAAGACTTAACCATGTCATTGTTGGCACAGAGAGGTGGGTTGAATATGTGGTATTCAGGATCATACCTAAGTCCAAGTCTCTTACTTGGTCCTTTCTAGTAGGTTTCTTCCAGAAGCAGGGCTTTGAGATTTGGCAAGATTGGACTTTAGGGGGAGGTATCAGAGTGACATAGTGGAAGTCAGTTGGAGTTGAGTTTGGAGGACTTCCATTTTATTCATGGGATCTAGGTATGATATTTGAGGTGTATTAGCATAGTACTTGGAGTTGGCATGATGGAGATGATTTTCAGAGTTGGGATCCAAGAGTTTAATTGTTGGACAATTGGCTTCACAGAGTGACAGGGCTTGAAAGTGACAGGAGCTTCAACTGTATAAAGGAGTTGTCAGTTGGAGTTCTTTTCAGGATCATTTGGGATCCCGGTGGTTGGTGGACATGCACAAATGAGTTGACATTTGGGCATCAAATGATGTGGCAGTTGAGTTGGATTGGTAGTTTCCGATTGCTTGAGGGCGGGAAATCATTGGGAACGGAGGACTATCATGTCCCAAATTGGAGGTATATTATTTTAACCAAACACTCTAATTTTCTACCTTAGGTATTTTGACACACTTTGCATGCAACTTTGAAACTTGTTGGTAAATGGTTTCAGTTTGTTTTATTTTGACTTTGGTCGATGCCAATGATATTTAGATGCTTGAAAATGATGGCTAAGATGACTAACAATGCAATAGAAGTAAATTGCAAGTATTCTGCCTTTTTCAAACATATATATATGAACTACTTATGCAAAATGCGCACCTATAGCTGTAAGACATTATGTCAAACAGTTTGCACCCAAGCTCCAATTTCTCGATTATTGAATATAATATGATGTAATGCTAAACTATTATGCAAATATGAAGGTACATCGATTAGGTGTTTTACCAAACATATTGAATGCAAACCCAACCCCTATTTTTATTGCAAGAAGATGAGACTCCAAACTAGTTACAGACTTGTTCCCCAATGCCTTTGACTGATTACAATATCAAGATGCAATTGGATAGCAAACTAGACTCTTCAAATGCTAACTAAGATTCAAATGTCATATGCCAATATTACAATATAGTGTCACTGTTATGATAGTGTTGGACCAGCTACTATATCGATCCAAAGAACTAAAATATGCAGCATTACAAAGATATAAGGAACCTGGAAAAATGGTGCCCAATATGATAGATGCAGCTAGATGTCATAGCATCGAACCCCTCATGGAAGTCGTCCCAAATGATTCCAAGGTTGCGACTGATGTAGAGGAAGTCAACAAACATAACCCAAGGCCTCTAATAATTTTTATTTGCCTCCCAAACACAAAATCGAACTCTAGTAGCTACGCCAATCTCTCCAATGTTGCCACGATTTTTACCAGCAATTATATATAAAAAATGAACCACTTTTGGGACTGCCAAAGTTCAACCAACAAGAATAAAATCGTCCTCTTTAGGGACTGCGAGCTACTACTCTAGAAATCATAATCTCTTTCTCTTGCCCGAAATCGTCCACTCAAGGGACTGCAAATATCTCCATCAAAAAATTTGTATAAGCGGCTCAAATCGATCCCACCTATTGACAAGTGTTTTATGACCACACCAACACAGAATAAAGTTTCCCAACAGCTACTATATCCTCTCTTGAACAAAGTATTCTACATGCTAAGATTGCCAGAAAGATCATGCATTCAACTCCAAGGTTCCTTCATGTAGTGGATAGTCTCAGTTGGCTTGATGTGATTTGCCGGTTATTCCAAGGGGACTTACTCGATTAAAGAGAAGAGCTGGAAAAACTCAAATGATTTATCGATGATGCTCGGGTTCCTAAACTAATTGGAAAAATACTGAAATTAAAAGGATGGGGATGAGAGATTCTATTGCGTAATTTAAATGTGGGATGCGAAGATCAACTCTTGCAAGCTCAAACCAAGTTCTGCTTTGCCTCACTTCGCACAACCTCTATAGAGCCGATGCAATCTTCAAGGGGATAATGAGAGATATTCAAACCCCAAATCAACATGCAGATACCGTCACAATGATGCATACCAATACATGAACCGTAATTGAAGTCAAGTTCAAGGTGTTCCAGTCGACCACGCAAGGCGAACCCACCGTTAGTGAGCCCACTAGTGGTATGGATAAAAAAACTTGCTCAAATTGAACAACACATTCCACAACTACCAACTATTTGCATGAAATGGAATCTACTTTACTTTAACCTCTACTCTAAAATTCTAAGTGAACTGGAAAGACGAAGAAGCCTCGCTAGCTACTCACAAAAAAAGATGGAATCATCAAGCAATGAGAACTCTTTATATTATGATAGTGTTCACAACAAATTCTTACAAAGCCTTCAAATGGAAAACTTTCTTTCCTCCTCAATCTATGCTAACAATCTATGCTAACTACTATGCTCTACTCTCTACTCTCTCCTCTATTCTAATCTCCAATGTCTAATTTCTAATTCTAATGATTTACAAATGAAGGGGGATGCCCCTTTTATAGGTAGCTCAGTCCAACGAATGACTCGGATTTGATTACAATGGAGGGCTTAGATTGAGCCACATATGCCCTAACCAAGGATCTGCCCTAAAAACCACCACAGAGAGTAGTGGGGTAATAAATGTACAAGAGATTCTCCACTATTCTGCAAGAACCACTATGAGAAATTAATGCCCACTATCATCTAGAATATTCTCATCCAAAAATACGTTCCCACTGTTCTTCTCCTTGACTGCAAACTCGATCAATTTGGTCATCACAGCTTTCGATATTACCGAAGAGGGACTTCACACTTAAGAAGAATTCCTCTACTTTGTTCTTCGATCCATCTTGTTGTTGCTCTCTAACATTGAAGTTTTGCTCATTCCTCCTCCTTAGCCTTGAGGAAATTTTAATGCTTGAGGATGATCTTTAATGCTTCGGCCTTCATCATTTCCTCCGTCCTAATCTTGAAGGATTTTCTTGGACTCAACCATTTCTTCCTTGCCACTTGCCTGCCTAACTTAGCCGTTTCTTTCAACATCTCCCTTCATGATTTGGGTGCAAATGAGACATCATGTGTACCTTTATCCCCTTCCAAGGTTATAACGTTGTCCTGTTCCATCACCTCAAGTCATCAGGCCCAGGTGTTCATCCTGCAAAACAAACAAAAAGTAGAGAATAATAACACTTATACTATAAATCCATTTTACTTACCAAATTTCCATGTTCTGATTGATCGATCCCTAGATGTGATAAAATTCATCATTTTCCCCTAGTATAACTTTTCTTTCTTCATGACTTTTCACCATGGGCGCATTTAATATCTGTGTGCTAGGGCGCATACCACCTTGATTTTTCTTAGAAAATATCCATTGTGTCCTTGAGTTGGGCGCACTTGAGAGGTTGAGCTCAAAATCTTCATAACTTAGCCAAATTTCCAGCTTACTTGTCCTTCGTAGGGCGCATATCCACCTAGTGTTTGGAGTTTGTGCCTTAGAAATTTTCTCCACCTTGAGGGTGCATTTGAATGCTTGATATTTTATTTTCCCTTTCCTTAGAAAATTTCAATGACCTTCATTCCCTCTTCATGGGCACATTACAGGGATCAACTTTCATTTTATAACTCAGAACCTTCCCTAGGGCAAATTTGGAGGTGTGTTCTCCGACTTTCTTCACTTAGAAAATTTCCATGTATCTACCCCCATCTAGGGCGCATTTGAGGGCTTACGCTTTCATTTTTACCTTGGACAAATCCCTTAGCCAACCTATTATCTTCCTCCCACCTTGGGCGCACATGACCCCTTGCACTTGTATTTTCAACGCTTTAGGAACTTTTTGATCAACTTATCAACTTGGGCGTATTTGAGGTGGAGTCATGCCATCTCTCATGCCTTAGCAATTTTTTCCAAACCACTTCCCCATTTGGGCACATTTAGGAGGGTCTCCTTCTATGTTCATGCCTTAGGCATTTGTCACTCCTATCATTCAAGGTGGTGGGCGCATTTAAGGGGTTATGCTTCTAGTTCAATGCCTTAGAAAATTATTCCTAATGCCTCCTTCTATCATCCTACCTTGGGCATATTTCAAGGGATTGGAGTTCATGACTTGGGCAAAATTCATCCAACTTCTAGCCACCTTATCTTGCCTTGGGCATATATGGGGGTGTCTATTTTCATTTTCACCACTTAGGAAAATTTCAAACTTACTCAACTTGCTAAGGGCGCATTTGAGGGATCCTCATGCCATTTTCCATGCCTTTGAATTTTCTTGGCACATTGATGCCTAGGGCGCATTTGATACCTTGAGCTTCCATTTTACATGACTTAGAAACTTTATCACCTTCACCTCTCCATGCCTTGGGCGCATTTAGGGGGTGGATCTCTGATTTTCACTTGACTTAGACAAATTTCTTAACACCTTCACCTCTTCATGAGGGCACATTTGAAGGGGGCCACTTTATTTTCATGTGCCTTAGGCAAATTTCAAACACCTTCACTCAACTTGAGCGCATTTAGGAGGTGATGCATTCATATTTCCTTACTTAGAACATTTCCTCAAGTCCTCCTCCCTCTTGGGCGCATTTGAGGGGGTGTGCTACAATTTTCATACTTCGAAATTTTTCAAGTCTTGTCCTCTCTTCCTTGGGCTCATTTGGGGCAATGAGCTTCTAGTTTGCTGACTTAGAAGTTTTTTCTCATCAAGACTCCTCCTTGGGCGTATTTGAGGGTGTTCACTTCCATTCTGTAACTTATAAATTTCTCAAACCTCTTGATTCTCATCTTGGGCGCATTTTACCCTTAATGATTTCATCTTGCACACCTTAGAAACTTTTGAGTTGCACCTTCATGATGGGCGCATATTGGAGGGGGAGCTTTTATTTTGTAACTTAGGGAATTTTCCACACCTCCTACCTGACTTGGGCACATTTTGGGGGGTGGAGCTCTGGTTTTCACTACCTTAGAATATTTTCTAACACCTCCCTCATCTCAAGGGCGCATTTGAGGGTGTCTTCTTTCACTTGAGGGTGCATTTGATGACTTCTCATGTTATTTTCAATGCCTTTGATGTTTTTCTTTATCTGGAGTGCCAAGGGGACCTCTAAGGGTGACTTAGCCAATTTTGATTGGCTTGCCTTTGGTTTCTATTTTTAGTAACTTCTTGATTTCCTGACCTTGACAGCTCCATTTGACTTGAAATTTTCCCAACGTGATCCTCATGACCTATCTGACCTATTCACACTTGCCCCTCGTGCTGACCTGCTATTTTTAACCCTGTTCTTGGGGGTGACTTACTATAAATAGTAAGTGCTTGGATTGCACTCAAATTTTACTAGTAGATTGCTTGAAGGATGTTGATCGTGATGGGATACATCAGTTTTTCACTTTTCCCAATTTTTGCCCCTCTTTTTAGGCAACAAAGTTGGAAACCCTAATCTGACGTGCACGTGCCTCAAATGACCTTTGTTTAACCTCATTTTTGTTGCATGCTCCCCTATTCATGAATCTGAAGTGCTAGGGAGCTGCTGGAGTGAACCTGCTAAATATAGTAAGTGCCTTAAAAAGTGATCAATCCACCACCAGATGCATTTGCATGTCATATTGCCCGAGAGATCTCAAAAAATCCAAAAAAACTGGTCTACCTGCGAGCACCTACTAAAAATAGCAAGTCATCAATTTGACTTGCATGTCACATCATCGCGAAGCTCTTGAAAAAGGCAAAAAGAATATCCTGACATGCACTGAGAAATCAGACATGCAAACCCTGAAAACTGCCTCCGAAGCCAAAACTACTAAAAATAGAATGTTCTTTGAATTTGCTCAAATTTTGCGTGTAAGTACTTTGAAGTGCTTTGAATGTGGTGAAACAGTCAGAATTCCAAAATTTTGAGGAAAAAGACCCAAAATTGAGTACTTACTAAAAATAGTAAGTTGTCAGAATTCAATGAAAATTTAGTGGGATCTTGCCTGAAGCCTTTTGATTATAGTGCCCAACTCAGATTTCAATTTGCCAACTTGATTTGACACCAAACAAGCCTAAAGAATGAAAACCCCAATTTCACAAACTTCGCCAAAATTTCAACTAGGCCAAACGATAGGACATCCCCAGAAAGACAGAAAGGACAGAGAGAGACTCAAAACAACCCAAAACCAAACCCAAAAGACCAGAATGGAGCAAAATTTAGGGGGTCCCCATTTTGAATGGGGTGATGTGTGTAAAGGTCACAACACCACCAAATTTGGCCCTTGGCCACAAAATTTTCTCAAAAAGAAAGATTGAAATATCTTCCCCAAACTCCTAGCTACGAATGGTGTCTCACAATTGAAATTGGCACTCTAGAGTCTTCAAACCCTCGAGAGAGCTAAGCATTCAGCTTTAGCTTCTTACCACATAGGTAATGAGTAATGAATTCCAAATCAAGTGTGTTCAAATGCTTAGCCAATAGCTTCTTAAATAGATTTCTCATTCACTTTTCCAAAAGCTTCTAGAAGAAATATTATTTTATTCCTCAAGTGACTTTTATTATTTTATTTTAATTCACTTAACTCACTTTATTATTAAATTAATTAAATAATAATTCATCCCTATTGATATGATATTTTATTGGAATAACAATAAATAATTAATTTAATATACCTCCAATTCGGGGACATGGCACATAGAAACTAGCCCAAGAAAACCAGGTTATCCAGAAAATGGACTGGCTGTCGATGAATTTGCTCGCCCTTATAATATCATTACCAAGCCACCTGGGGTAATAAGGCCTAATTACAGTTTTTAGAATTTTACATGCTCCAATGGTCATTCCTAATGAAGCTAACTTCGCGGTGCCATAATCTCTCCTTAAGTACAATAAGCTAAGGCAATAAGCCATGATAAAAAATATTGGATAATTAATACCCAACGTGCCAAAAATCATATTGAACTTACACATTTTCCAAGGCCTTTCAAGCATGGGGCTAAAATTTGAATTCCTTAAGTATGCCTCATTAAATGTTATAGCCATCATTAGCTTGATCAAAAAATAATTAACTATCAAGTTGGAGGTAAACATCGCAATACACACATTCCCGAAGATTTGATGGGATATGCGGTACAAATGATAAGACAACCCATAAAGGCAAGCGACCCCACCATTCTTGGCATCCCTCAATAAAAACTCGCCACATCATTCGGCTTATTGCCCGTCATCATAGGTCTTAACATGTAGTGCCACTTGTTCCCTCAAAAACTAGATTTTTTTGTCATCATTAAATGAATATATTTCTCTGTTCCATGTAAGAACCTTGCTGATTAAAAATGCTTCCAAATGAATGCTGAGTGATGAATGTTTGTTTTATTTATTTTTTATTATTTTATGGTTTTTTTGTGTTTTTGAATAATCTATGATTTTTTTGGTATTTTTGAAATATAAGCCAAACAAGAAATATATGCAAATGCAAAGTAACAGGGAAGCTAATGCTGCAAACGAAGCTATCTTATTATTAGATTATCTCTAGTCTTTTTACCTAGAAATCCATACCTGAAAGTCAAGAAGATTATTTTATTGAATTCTAGAAATTATGACAGCAAGCTGCAATCTCATTGAAAAGTTCGATCTGCCTCCTTGAATGATTTCTCCACCTCAAAATTGATTGCAAATGCCTTCTATGCCTGGATGCCAACAATGGAGGAAATGCGAGCCAAATATGCAAGGCATTTTTCCCTTGGATTCACATGCCTTGAACAAGAGATAGTACGACTAGAAATAAGGAGGTTGTATGGCCTCACAACAAGATATGCTTCAAATCTGGTATGAAACCATTGCAAGACTTTCACCAATCTGCTCTATTTTGTAGTGTACCAACACTCTACTGATTTGTTTTCACTGAGTTTCGTAGATCTGATTTTGATTCAGTTTGTGTTTGCCTTCTTTGTGCTCTTGAGTTTGTTTGCTAATAACACTAAAATGGTACTAAAGAGCATATGCATACAATGAAAGCTTCAAATAAACTAAGCTACTGAAACAACTTGAGTACATTGCTCAATTTAGAGGCCAAATATAATTTCTTCATTACAAAATAAGATGCTTACAACCTATAGTTTTCATCAGATTCGAAACTAAGTATTTCATAAACCATACTTTAACTTACAGCCTAACATCACTGTGAATGGTGACTTTCTATAGTACCCGCCCCCAAAGAAGTGCACACAACTTTTGGAAGCCAAACTTCTCCCACCAAAATCCGGATTGGCAAGCCTTCTAGCATAAGGGCGCCCCCTTTAGGAAAGATAGGAGCCTCTTAGAAGAGGCGTTTCTTTTAATATGTGCTGATTAAAACCCTCAAGAAATGCAGCTGGTTGTAGCTCCCAAAAAAATAGTCCCAAAATGCTCCACAAGCGAACAACTCTCATGCAAATGTGAATGGAGTCTATGGCAGTCCAAACCCCTTTGAAAATGGCTCAAATGAACTGTGAACAGCAACTTGTGTCACCAAAAGAAGCCACCGAAAACTGATCAGCAACTTTAAGGTGGTGTTTCACACCCTCAAGCAGCTCCAAACGATGAACCAAGCCCCACCAGGCTCACCCACTGCAAGAAATCAGGAAACCCTAGTCCCCTTCTTCCTCCAAAGCAACACTTCCAAGTTTTCAACAAGCAAAATCATCTATGCATGAAGAGGGTCGAATTTCCTCTCTTGATATTTATAATTTTACATTGAAATCACTATTCATTAAAATGAGCACTATTCACTTAAGTTATTTCTTTTTTCACTTTAGGAATGAATAGTAACTGAAAAATATAAAGTGACCCCTTCCTTTTGAAGACACATGGTCCCTAGGCCAAGGATGGTGAAATTAAAGGTGAGTATCATAAATTTAAGCACAAGTATCGTGCCAAACGCCACAATTCACCCTGCCACCATACTCCGGAGATCCACACTACAAATTGATGACCAAGTGCTCATCCAAGAAACCCTCTATCCAGAACTATTAGCCTACGAGGGTTAGGAAAATAGGCTAATCCCCCAACTCTGATGCTCGTGAAAAAGGGGACATTACATATTTTGACTCCTAGATGAAGCCAAATCCCTTTGCAATTCTTCAGATGATTTTGCACACCCTCATATTGCTCATACAAAGAAGAAGTTACATTCTCCAATGCTGAAAATGGTACCAATCTGCAGAAACCCTTGGTCTCCTTCACAAGATGCCAAAGAACTCACAAAAGACAAATTCAAATGCTCATATGAATGAGGTCGATTTGCTCAGGAGTCCTTTATATACTTCTCCAACATAAATCGATCCTATGATGTGCCTTTTTTATCATTTAAATGATATTTTAATATTTACATTTGTTGACTTATATTATAATCTCATAAATGGGCATACTTTTCATAAAGTCATTAATGACTCATTAAGTCTAAAATGGCCCCTCTTTAATAAAGTACAAATATAAACTTATATTATGCTTTTTAAAGATTAATTATTAATAAAATCACCTTTATCAATAATTAAATAGTATAACTAACACAATAAACATTATTCCTCAAAGTCAACTGAGAACTAAGATCAACAAAAAAATCACCATATGTCTAGGTGCCTAGGTGCCCTGCTATATATAGTAACACTAAACTCTATTGCCTATATGACTTACTATAAATAGTAAGTATGCCAACCTAATTCCAAAAAACTCTGCAAAGGCCTAATCCTAAACCAAACAAAGCACTGGAGAGAAGTAATGCCACCACTAACCAAGTAATTGCCTTTGAGGACCCTCTATCCATGTCCATTAGCCTACAAGGGTCAAAATAATAGGCTAACCCCTCTGCAACTGGCTAAGAAGGGGACATTACAGTTGGCCCTCCCTAAAATTGCTTGTCCCTAAGCAATCTCAACTTTGGATGCTATAAAATATCCTCGCTCTCCCATGTCGCATCCTCTACTGGGAAGTCCCTCCACTTAATCAAGTATTCCCTGATGAATCGTCTCCGTAGTCATCGCTCTCTGAAATGTATGATGGCCTCAGGTACTAGGATCAATTTTCCCTCATCATCCAGAGGTGGTAAAGCTGAAGAGGGAACTATGTGATGTCCTAATGCCTTCTTGAGTCGTGACACAAGGAACACATTTTGCACCCTGCTATATGTCGGTAGGTTCAACTCATAAGCCACATCGCCTATTCACCTAATAATCTTGAATGGCCCATAGTATCGTGGCCTGAGTTTCTCTAAACCACTCTTCCTAAGACTGGATTGGCGATAAGACTATAGCAAAGATACACCATATCCCGAACCTCAAAAGATCGCTCAACCCTCCTTTGAATATTCTCTCTGAGAGCTCTCATAAGATATTGGTTCTCCTCCCCAACACTAGGCACTTTGTTGTCACTTAGCAAAAGATCAAGGAAGTTGGGCATATCATACTCGTGCAAGGACATGAATGGTGTCATCTGGATAGACATATGGTAAGTGGAATTATAGCAATACTCACAAAGATGTATCCACTTTATGCAAGCCTTTTACTGCCCAACTATGTAGTTCTGCAAGTATCCCTCCACCCACTTGTTCACAATCTCATTTTGTCCATTTGTTTGTGGATGGTAGCGAGTGCTCGAAGTAAGCTTGGTCCCACAAAGTTTGAATAACTCCAGCTAGAAGTGACTCATGAACCGATTTTCCCTATCGCTAACAATACTCTAAGGTAAGCCATGCAATCTAAATACCTCCCAGAAAAACAACTCTACTATTTGTGTAGCTAAATATGTAGCTGCAATCAGGAAAAAGTGAGCATACTTCATGAGCCGATCAACAACCACATATATAATCTCTGCCTTGGGCTTTCAGCAAGCCCGTAATGAAATCCATAGACAAGCATTCCCACTTCCTATGAGGAATTGGAAGTGGTTGTAATAACCCTATGGGATAGGTATGCTCCTATTTATTCTTTTGACAAACAAGGCACTATCTAACATATTGAAGAACATCTGACTTAAGACCTTTCCAAGTGAAACACTCTTGTATCTTCCTGTAAGTCTTAAAGTAACCAAGATGACAAGCCGTAGGTGAATCGTTGAACATTCTCAACATTCTGTTCTTCATTTTTGATCTTGGGACCAAGAAGATTCTCCCTTTGTAAATGACGAGTTCATTCACAACGGAGTACCTATTGTCATTCACTAAACCATCAATAATGCTAGAAGCCCATGGGTTCTTGGTATACTTTGCAATGATCAAATGTCTCCAATCCTCTAAAATTTCAACCATGGAGCTCAAATGTGGCCTACGAGACAAGGCATCAACAACAACATTTTGGGTCCCTTTGACATAAGCAATTTCAAAGTCATATGACTGCAACTTACTTACTCACTTTTGTTGATGATCATTCAAATCTCGCTGCCCCAGGAAATGTTTCAGGCTGTTATGATCAGTCTTAAACACAAAATTTGCTGCCAACAAGGTACTGCCTGAATTTAGCCAACGCATGCATGACAACTAACATTTCCTTGTCATTTATGTTGTAGCTCCTCTCAAGTGCCCTTAACTTCTTGCTCTTGAAAGCTATTGGATGCTTATCCTACATAAGGATTGTGCCAATGCCCTCACCAGAGGCATCACACTGAAGCTCGAAGGGCCTAGTAAAATTCGGTAACCCCAGGACTAGACATGTAGTCATCAACTACTTAAACTTCTCAAAACACTCTTGTGCCTCAGGAGTCCAAACAAATGCTCCCTTCATCAAATTTGTAAGTGGTACAGCATGCCATGAGAATCCACTAACAAACTAACAATAGAAGGCACACAAACCCACAAAACCCTTGAGCTGAGTAAGACTCTTAGGAGTAGGCTACTCAATCATAGCCTAAACCTTGTCCAGATCCATGCGTACTCCATTTGCACGGATGATGTGGCCTAAATATAGCAACTCAGTCACGTCCAATGCACACTTGGACTCCTTGGCGTACAAGGACTCCCTATCAAGTATACCAAAGATTGTATCTTGTTGGCGTAATAACAAACACCTTTGGAGTGTAAGTTAGAACGGACAACTATGCACATTGCATAATGAGTGCTCTTCAAATTAGGAGGGGAAGCTCCCTCTTTTGCTGATATCCTTGAAAAAGTAAATAACTCTAAATCCTATCTTTTTATCTCAGTTGGAAGAGGCACAAGGTTAAGAAAACCTAGAACGTTGCAACTAAGGATTTTTTGGTTTCGCAGATCATTTTAACTACAACTAAGCTAACTACTTTAATTCTATCCACTTTCCTCAAGTAAACAGAGCATGAGGAAATGGAGCAGGAATGTGATTAAATGATAAACTTCTAGTAAGATTCACAATGTGAAGGCAAGGTGGCACGACTATTTGCTTGGCCAGGTAGAATTTTATTGAAACAAATGAATATACGATAAACTAGGCACAAATTCACGACGTGAAGGCAAGGTGGCACAACTATTCGCTTGGCTGAAGAAGTTTATTGACACACACATCAAATGATAAGCTTTAGGTACAAATTCTAAACTTGAATGCTAGGCAACACAACTATCTTCTCAATCTGAATAGGCTTATTGAACACAAGCAAAGGGTAAGCAACTAGGATAGTGTATTGGATAGACGAGACACGCATACAACAACGATCAAACCAACAACCCCATTTAACTAATTTGAGCATTCACCATGATAATTGCATGAAACCCGAGTGGTATAACAATTCATCAACACAATAAACACTATTGAACAGATACAAAATAGGCAATATTGCAGGCAAGATGGCATAACATATATTGTTATCAAGCAAAAGTTATTTACAAATGAGCTGAATGCTCTTATTTATAGACATCAAGGTTAAAAAACCCTAAAATCACCTTGAGTCAACTACAGTCCTGCAGAACATGCAGGATCTTATTTCTAAACCCTAATAATGGAAACTATACAGTTAACTGGCAAACTACCATCAGTTAACTGAAACATCTAATCGAAGTTGACAATGTGCAAGCATGCACATCCTTATTGAAAGCAAGTTAACTAGAATACTACCATCAGTTAACGTAAAATCCTAAAAAATGGAAATCCAAGTCAATGTAGATCTATCCAAGATAGACTTGCGTGAGATGTGAAACAACGAGTTAACTTGGAAAGAAGCATCAAGTTAACTTTCGTGCATGAAGTCTATCTCGAAAAGCTGGAACTGATGTCTACTGGCCCTGATCTCGAGCAATCAACCCATCTACGAAGTTACTGACTGCATCACCTTCTGGGGAACTAAAGCTTTGGCGAAGAATCCCATGTCTATGCAGCATGTCTTCTCCATTAGTTATCTAACACCGAAAATCACCCTAGGAGGGTTACTCCTCTCCTTCTGCTTGGGTTTTGATGAGGGTAGTACAAGTCCTACTAGTGGCAGCTCTACTCTAGGTATGGATGCTCTCCTAGTCCTTCTGCTTTCTAGATAAAGCATACTATCTAACACTTATCCAATTCAACATTGAATGCCTTCTCGCTCTGACTCATGGAAATGACGAACCCATCTAGATGTTGAGGAATGCCCAGACTTCGCTTGATATCAAGGGGTTAAGACTGCATATGACATGCCCATCTATTGACTGTATCTCCCGTGTAGCGGAATTGTAATGCTTGATGCAAGATATTACAAACTCTACGCAATGAACTGACATAGGTATGGAAGCGGCCTCAAGTAACCCGGATTGCTAAATGTTCTTGATAATTGAATCTCTGATCTTGAGTGGATCCAAAACTACTTCTGGCAACACCTTATGTAGATTCATATCAACTGTTCTGATGAAGTTATGGGCTAAGACCGACTTGGTCTTGAATTCAAGCTGAGTGAACTGCATTCTAAAAAACTCGCCTGTTGATTGTGAACATGTCTATATTCTAAAAAACTCGCCTGTTGTCCATAAAGTGATTCTAAAACAACCCAGAACTTTAGAAATTTAAAAATTTGACCTTTACTCAGCCATGCAAAGGAATTTCGGTTGAGAAAATTAAAGCTTCGAGAACAAATGTTCTGGAACAAATTTTCCTGAAATATTCTGGCACGTGGGTTTTGCTGAGGAAGCTCTTCTCAATCAATCGAGATACTTTGTTTTGTCAAAATTTTCCAACACTTCGAACATGCAAGAGAATTTAAGACGAGAAAATGGAAGAAATCTAGAAGAGAAAAAGACGTTTTTTATTATTTTAATTGTTTTTGTGTCTTCTTCTTTCAAAATCGCCACTTTGTCTTGAATCTGATGCTGAATCTGGACTTGTACCTACAAAATAATATTTCTATCGCCTTCGAACTTGATTATTTGATGAAAATTCGCTCATCTCTTTGAAGAAATTCGCACTTTCAAAGCTGTGTGAATGAGAAAAGGTGCCATGCTTGGTTAAATAGACAAATTCGTACCATCATGCATGTGTGATGAAACCCTAATTCAAGAAGAAAGAATTAGATTGGTCTCTCACTAGTTGAACTGACACTATCCTTGAGTCTCAAACTAAAAATAATATTTTTAATTTAAAACATGCAAAGAAGCGCCAATATTTATCTCTTGAAGAAATTCGCCATTTTTAGCTCTCTGCATGCAAAAATGTTATTTTAATCATTTTCGCCAAAAATAGCATTAGGTGTGCTCGACAAAATTCACTGATTCTAAAAATTCCAATTTTGACCTCTTAGGCGTCCATTTGCAAGAGCTATGAGATTTTTTGACTATCTCCTATTTTATAGCTGACTGCAGAGTTACATCTGACCATGTTCAGGTCTAATTTCTAGGTGACTGAATGAGCCTATGACCGTGCTAAGATATCCATTGAGAAGCCTGTCTGACAAGGATGAAATGTTTGCTGGGAGCTGCAACTGCTAAAACCAACATCTGACACCTTAGAAAATTAGGTGCCTTTGATTAAATTGATGTACTGATTCCAGACTTACCATTTCTCTATTTTGCCTTCTGATGCTTCAAACTACCATTGACGGTGAATGATGAGCCCTGCTGACTGTATAGCAGATTCATTGCATGACTGGAAGTACCCTGCATCCAATGACTGTATGTAAGTTATTTGCAAATTCTATCAGGAACCCCAAAAAGATGGGTGCCCCTGGCCTATGAAGATGCAAATACCATTCTGTCAAAAGTGTCATTTTCATCTGAACACCATACTTTGACCCCTGATACCAAGAGCTGGAATGCTCTGATTTACGTGCCATCTATCTCTCTACATAGTTTTGTCAACTTGCAAGAGATGTTCTTGGAGTCATTTTCTTAACTATCTTCAATCACCTTCACTTTACAGCATCGTCACCTTGACCTCACATGTATGAGTGTTCGCCAAATCCCGGAGGCTAACGGCTAGACTCGTTGGATAGCTGGAGTAATTGCACACAAGTCTTATGAAGACTGCAATTGCAAATAACCCCATCTGGCATGCCTAAAGGTTGGGGGCCCCTAGCCTACAGATGTGCAACTTTGTGTAGCTACACTTCACCATCCTCTGTTTTACGTGCTCTTTCCTCTGTCACAATGACTCAGAATGCCAGATCATCTTGTGAACGGGTGCATTGCGAAGCTGGATTGAACTGGAAAAGATCTCAGGAAGACCTCCATTGCAATTTTATCAATCTGATGAGTCATATTCAAGGGCACCCCTGAGCTACAGGGGCGCTCAAACCATGCACTAGCAATCTCTACTAACATGTATCCCACCTGCAGTTTCTACTTTTGACACTGACAACCGAAGTTCTGCACTAGGTATGCCTCCGCTTGATAGTTCGTTGAAAAGCCAAACTGATTTTGCAAACATTGAATCCATTAGCAAACACATGCATCCAAATCTGGTCCTTCAAAAAGAAGGGTGCCCCTGGGCTATAGGGGTGCAGATTTGCTTTTCTAGACTATCTCCATGATGTGTACCTCCTTCGTAACCTCTGATTCTGCCTTCATTTGCCAAAATTCTGCGACTCAGATGATCTTGTTCCATAGCTAGTCGGAAAGCTGACTGAAAAAAAAAAACAATGAATGTATTCTCAATCCAAAGCATTTAAATCTTGACCTTCAAATAGAAGGGCACCCCTAGGCTACAGGGGCGCAAATTTGCTTTGAATTCCATACTTTCCACCCTTTTGTGCTTTGCAAATACTCTATCCGCTACTGAGGTTGTGCTAGGTGAAAATAGTGTAATCAAATTTTCAATAGATTACGCCATCTAGACTTCAGCCACAACTATGTGAGATATGATCTCTCCTCTCAAAAAGGGGAGGCGCCCTTCTTACTGCTAATTAGAAGCTATAGTAAACTTAAAAGAATACTTACAAAATGTACACTGTACTCATGAAATGGGGGGGGTGTGTTACATTCATACTTCTCTCTTTTTTCAGAGAAGATGTTTACAATGCTTCATGATCAAAAGCTTTAGATCTGATAACTTAAACTTAAACAGCAGCAGTAATGCCGATATTTCTATCTTGACAAAGCACAGCATAGAAATACCAGGTATGATTTATAATAACAAAAAATCAAAAGGAAAAGGGAAAGCTCATGAAGGCACAAAGTCATTCCATAGCCTTTTCAATGTTGAATCTGGTAGAAGTATCGTTCGTTGTATTAGAAGCACAAAGTCTTCTTAGACACAACGATTCCTTGAACAACATGAATGATTACAAGCACAAAGTCTTGTAGATCCTTCAACATAAACCTTCAAACATAAACAAATCCAAATGATAAATGTAACATACATCAACCACTTGAAGCCCTTTCAATCTCATACACTAATCACTACTGATATAACCAACACACAAGACAATCGATTCCAACACAAAGTCTGGCATGCAATCCTCTTTTTTATTGATTAGATTTGAATTCACAATATTGAGCACAAAGTCTGTAATGTCCCCATTTTTAGCACTACACGTTCCAGTGACTGTTAGCCTAGTCCCTGATGCTCGTAGGCTAGTCAAAGGTAGAATTAGGGTTCCTAGCTGCTTGGAGGATTTCCTTGAGGATTCAAGGGTTTACATGTTGGAGTTTTGTAGTTTGGTCACGAGATTCCTTCTGGGTTTTTAGAGAGCTTCGCGGTGGTATGACATGCAACTACATAAGAGAACTTTTCCAGACTTACTATTTTTAGTAAGTTACGATGGCTGCATGTTGGAGTTTCATAGTTCAGATTCTGGATTCCTTCTGGGTTTTCAGAGAGCTTCGCGACAGCGTGACATGCAATTGAATCAGAGAACTTTTCTGGACTCACTATTTTTAGTAAGTTACGATGGCTGCATGTTGGAGTTTTATAGTTCGGATTATGGATTCCTTCTGGTTTTCGGAGAGCTTCGCAACAACATGACATGCAATTGAATCAGAGGACTTTTCTGGACTTACTATTTTTAGTAAGTACGACGGCTACTCAGATTGTGGTTAAAATGAGTTTGGAACAACTTACTATTTTTAGCAGTATGCTATTTTTAGTAAGTTCTATTTTTGGTAGTGCTATTTTTAGCAAGGTCTATGAAGTTCGATTTAGTGGCTATCTCGGGCAGGGTAGTATATTCATCCGGTCTCCAGCATTTGAGGTGATTATTTTGGCAAATTCGATATTTGTTGAAAATAGCATTTTAAACGAGATATTTCTACTAAGGCATGGTGGACGCCTAAATGGAGGGATAAGTTGGTTTATTAAAAAAGGAAAATTTTATAAAAGTTTCTCTCCTAAGCATTTTGGACGCCAAAAGAATTATTTCATTTTATTAAATAATTCTTCCATGAAAGAAAGGATGCCAACTTTAAGGAGGATTTGTGGTCAACAAGGAATTTCGAATTCTGTTGACTCTAAAAAAGGGCGCACTTTTCTAGAAGCTTCTAGAAGTCTCCTCAAAAGTTATAAAAAGGAGGTTTGGGGTCTTCATTCGGCATCTTATGTTTTACAATATTGTTATGTTGTCGGAATGGTATCAGGATTGCTTCAAGGGATGCATACCTCCTAGTCGGCTTAACTTCTTGCTTGAAAGACAGCAACTAGTTGAGATCAGTTTCATATTGAGTTGTTTTGCATTTTGCAAATGAGTTATTGTATTTTCAGTCCATTTCACAGTTGCTGGTTTGACTGTGGCTGAATTGAGTTTTGGCTTAGAAGTTTGTGTGTGATTTTAATTTGGTTGTGGGTAGTGAATGAATATTAATTGCAGATTGGAGCGACCCTTTCCTCCATTTTTCAGATTTTAATATTTAGTATTTATTTTTATAATGCAAATTCGCCCTTCCTTGAGGGTCGTACCATGCTGGAGATGTATTGAATTTTGTGCATATTGAATATGATCTATTTGGGGTGTCTTTTGGGTTTCTTCTTGGGCGCCTTCAACATTTTCTATGTTTGCATTTGGTTTCATGGGATTTGAGTGAGATTTGAGTGAGTTATCTATAAATTAGTGAATTTCTGTATGGCTGATCATGCAATTTTAGTGCAGGTCTGTCATTAATTAGATTATTAAAATGAGGTCTGTGAGTTGTGATTTGGGTTTGGGAAGTCAAGAAAATGATAGGGAAGTCTTCTATTTTATTGCAGCTTCATACATTGGATCTTATTGACAGGCAATCTCTATATTACTGTAAGCTGAACAGTAATACTGTCAGCATTTCTCTCATTCTAATATAATTCTTATAATTCCCACGACTGTGGATGAGACTGGCATGTTCAGTCTTAGCTAGTTTTTATTTACTGTATCACCCATTGAACAAGTGGAAGAGGTCGGCTTGCCGCCTGTTACTCATGTAATTGCATTAACTCATCTTGTTGATCGGTTGAACCGTCAATCTACTCCCGCTAAAAAGTGGTCGAGTTGCATTTTACTTTCAGCATTGTTCTCTCACTTCAGTCCTCCCGCTGAATAAGTGGTTGAGTGATTGTACTTTCTTATCATTACTTCAGCAAGTTTCAGTTTACTAATGACCCCCTTTCGTGTATGCTCTCAACCTTGCCCGCATTGGGATCTGGGTTGATCAAAGGAAAGGGTTCCTTCCAGTTGGCTTGTGTTTTCATTAATGATAACGAGTGAACTTGGTTGTGAAAAAGTGAAAAAATTGGCCCAGTATATTTCAAAGTCTAAATGCTTGTTTCAAAAGAGCATCACTTCGTTGCAAAATATCAAAAGGTAATTATTACAAAAGAAATCCCTCTTATTTATAGAAAGGAGGGAAGAGCAAAATTAGGGAATCAAATGAGTAAAAATTGGAAACCCTAATCTAACTATTGTAATTTATTTCTACGTAATCACACCTCATATTTTTGGTGCAATTACGTTTTACAAAAAGACACCTAGGATGTCAAAAACTATTTACAATGTGCAAAGTAGGGGACACCAAAAATGGCAAACACTGGAGACAAAAAGAAGACTATTGTTCTTTGCACTGGGTGCAGAAGTCTTCATATTTCTTTGTCGTCTCTCGTAGGAAAGTTTTGTCTAGCCTGACTGTATAATCCACCAAGGTGTGTATTTTGGTAATCATCTTCTTTGCAGATGAAGAAACCTTTTTACACCTTTCAAGATGAGCCTTGAAACAATCAAGTGAAAGCCGCAGATCACATACAATGTGCATGGTGTTTTTGGTAAAACCTTTATCATCCACCAGCTTCATGAAGGCCTCTTTATACACTTGAATAATCTCGCTGAGAGGGAGAAAGGTGTGCTCGTCATCAAGGCGATCACCTGGCAACTCTTCCATCCCATTTACCAAGAGAACCCGGTAACCTTCTACATCCTCTTGTACCTGGTGAATGTCATCAATCAAAAACTTTAATACCTGGATCTTATGTTTGAGCGATTCTTTCACCTCCACATATTTCTCCTTGTCAGGTATTACTCCACTCTTTACCAATTTGCTGATCTTGGATTCTTTCATTTTCAGCCATGATGATAAAGTCCTTTCCATCTCATGTAGATCCTTCACAAGTGATCCTTCCTCTTTATTAAGCTCAATTTGGAGCTGGGCTATTTGCATTTTCTTCTCACTTGCGGTGGTGATGACTTGTGTCCCATGATCTATGATCTCTTCAATGAACTCATTTAAGACTTTACCCTTGGTTGCAACCTTTTCTACCCTTTGGATAGTTGGTTCTTCGACATTCACCAAGGTCATAGATTGGGCATCACCCATTGAAGATCCCGCTATGTTTCTCAAGATGTTCGCATAGCGTTCAGCCTTCTCCCTGTATAGATTCTTAGCTTGCTCCATCTTGTCAAGCCTTCCTGCAAGAGCATCTAATACTACTTGGGCATCTACTTTTGCACTTTCATTGGTCACCTTCCCAAGTTGTATTCTTTGTACAGTATAATCTTCCATGTTTACATCTCCCTCTGGTTGTGGAGGAAAACCTACCTCAACAAACTTATGGCCAACTTCATCAACATGGAGTCTTGACAGCACCTTAGCCTTTTTCTTTTCCTTGTTCTTTGGGGCAGGTATTTCTTCCAGGTCTAGTTCATCGAGGGAGATCATCTACTTTTTGTGCTTAGGAACCTGCAACACCAACCAAGGAGGGAGGGAAGAAGTATATACATCTCCTGTTACCGCTAATTCTTGAGTTGCAGGGGCTCCTTAAGGAATAGTTGAGATAGTAACTATAGGCGTCCTTGTAGTCATTATGGGCCCAGTTGTCTGCACGCCAAGCTGACTCTGCAAAGATTCATTCATGAATCTGTTAAATTCAGCCTTCGAAGAAATGTCAAAAGATGGAGATGACAAACTAGGGAGAGAAACTGGCGAACTAGATAGATCATTGATATTTTGCGATCGGTCAACTGCAGAAGAAACCAACACCGTTGACACTACTGGTGGGGAAGAAACATCTTCTACTCCTGTAAGCATGGTAGGAAGAGGAGAAGAAGGAATGGGAGGAACAAGAGATTTAGGAATTGAAGGAGTGTGACGAGGTGAAGACACTGGGATCTGTTCGGTTTCACTCCAAGGAGGGGACAAAATCTGCTCATCCTCTTGGTATTCCTCAACCTCTTCTGTAGATTACTCTGCTTTTTCATTTGATTCAGTTTCTCCCGAGTCTTCATCATCTAATTCTTCGGATTCAAACTCTGTATCTCCTCCTTCCTCATCTGAAGATAAATCCTCATAAACAAGCTCCTTCTCTTCTGCACGAGATGTGGTAGCCCTTGTTTCTCGTATTTCAGTGGTTTGTGGAGTATTTTTCCCCACAGTGAACTTGATCCTTGGCCCTTTTCGGGATGAAGAGGGTATCACGGCCTTTTTTTCTTTGGCGCGGGATTCTAGCGGTGGACTAGGTTTTCCTTTGGGAAGCTCACCTTCAGAATCTGTCTTGAAGGCTTTCATCTGATGGCCATGCTTGTGAAGCCATTCTGCTATGTTGTGTAGGATAGGGGCTAACCTTTCCCTCATGTAAGTACATTCTTTTTTGGACCATTGTATTGGAGGCAAAGGTTTCCCGACGATATTATCCTCATCGTAGGCAGAATTGAGGACGTCTCCTGGATCTGTGAAATCTTCAAGCAAATCAGCTATTTGGAGGGCCCTGATTTGTTCAAGTGTCAACCTCCAGAAATCCATTTTACGTGCATCCTCCTCATCTCTACATTCTGCCCATATGTCTTCAAAATGGTAAACATGGCTATGATCTTTCTTGAGTTTCTTCTTTACATCTCTGATGTCAAAGTCACGCATGTACCTGTAGGTCTCGATAGTCGTTATGTGCATCTTTGTTGAAACATTTTTGGCCTTCTGCACACTTCTAATTGTGTATCTACCAATGGTTAATGGAAACTTAAAACTTGGCTTATGATTCTTTTGTCGTTCTTTGTGCACTGAAATTGATTGCCTGCACAACTCCATAAGAATCCATTTGTTTGATGGGTACCTGGGAAGCATGTAAGGACATCCCATGAAAAAACCTACCCTTATGTAAGTAAAGGTTGGAAATTGTAGAAAAACACATCCATCCTTGCTAACCACCTTGTAAGCTTCGTCTAAAAGTCTCTTCTTCTCCAGAATCGGGTCAAAAGTGAACAACAAAGGAGCGAAGAAAGCATCTGTGACTCTCCTGAAGTGGTGGAAGCTTTCCCTCAGGTTCAATTGGTAATAGTAATCATAGATAGGGGTAGAATGTCTATTACCTTTGGTAGATAAACCTGGAAACTGCCTCATTACTGTTGTTGCGTACACCAAGAAAGAAGTCATATAAAATTTCAAGGTGGTGGGCACCTTGATCAGTTGCTCATGGATTTCATCACTGATCTGTGTTCCCCAATCAATGTGTACTTTCCTCCTTCTGATGATCCAGATGTATTCATACATCCAATCTTGAAAATGAGAGGATTCAGGCAAGCCCTTAACTCTGCTTAATAAGGTAATCATGTCTCTCACATCTTCTTTGAAGTCGCTCCTGGGGAGTCCCTTAGGCCACCTAGAAACAGCATGTCGGGGAGTCTTCAACCATTGTGAGTTGATCAATGTCTTGGCATTGACTGAATCATTGTCAAATATCTCTTGAGCCTTCTGGATCGTGATGGGAGTGTATTGTTCCATCTGTGGAACTTTGAAGACTATATTGAAGAATTCACCATCAAGCCTCATTACAACCTGACCTACAGAATCTCTCACAGTTCTGTCTTCTTGGATATAGTGAGCAGCAACCTGAAGTATGAACTATGTGTGATGAGTAGAAGTTGGGAAAGTAGATACCATATGAAGATTGCTATGTACAATGGCCTTCAGATTCTCATCCCATGGCCTCTATTGGATCCTCTTCACGAAGTCTGCCAGATCTTGATGACCGATCTGGGTATCTTTGATCTCATCCACCTTGGACAACACCATGGTCGAAGGGAAAACACCCTGGTACTTATACTTCATCTTACCCTTTGCTTTAGGAGATGGTGAAGGTATTTCAGCTGACATTTAGGGGAGCAGAGACTGATGTATTTCTTATCTCCGAGGATCTTTTGATGGAACTTTGGAAATCAACTGCAAGAATGGTGGATTCAATGATTGTCAGGAAAAACATGTCATATGGGGAAACATGAAATGAACATGGCGATATGGATTTACTGTGTTTTGGCAGTATGGTGTGGAAAACGAGGTGAGAAAATGAGCGTGGAAGCGAAAATGAAAAGAAAACACATTTCAGAGTGTTTAGAGAAAAATGCAGATTTTGGTGCTTGGGCGGTGAAAATCACCGCTTGAGCACCGAAATGATATCTTGGTTTGGTGTCGAGGCAGTGAAAATCACTGCTCGAGCACCGAAATCTGAGACTTGAGAATTTTGAGGGACGGCAAATGTTGGTGTCGAGGCAGTGAAAATCACTGCTCGAACACCGACATGTCAAAACTGTTTGGTGTCATGGCGGTGACTTTTACCGCCTTGACACCTAGGTATTTCTTGTGAGTGGTTTTCATGGCGGTGAAAATCATTGCCAAGACACCAGTGCGACTTAGCATTTCATGCGACAGCATTGAAAAACCTCGCCTGCACACCGATGGCGAAAAACAAAGATCGACACACATGAAGGCAGGGAGATCCTTTGCCATGACGCTTGCGAAGGTTAAGAGGGAAAAAATGATAGCAAAGAGAAACGAAAAAGACAAAGCGACATGAACAATGGAAGAAGAATGCCAAAGACCAACGAGAAATATGAGAGCATTCAAATCTAAATAAAGAAGACTAACAACTGCAAGGAAAGCAAAACGCGAACATACCTGTGATAACTATGGCGAAGATGACTATGAAAAATCGTGCGCTGGAGGACAACACCAAGGTTCGGTCTCAATGGAGGCAACTTGGAATAGCACGGGAGCAAAGTGTGGAGAGGAGTCTCTTAGTGGAAATGAGGAAATAACTCATGTTAGAGTTAATAAAAACCTAAAAATCAACCTAAGTCGCGCGCATTGAATGCGAGGAGAAACTTGACTTAGCTCACAAATAGGTGCTTGGGCGGTGAAAATCACCGCTCGAGCACCAATGTGTTAAAAAACTTTAGGTGCAACGACGGTGATTTTCACCGCCCGAGCACCAAGAGTTAAAACTTTATTAGGTGCGACGGCAGTGAAAATCACCACCGGTGCACCAAAAACAGTCAGAGTGAAAAAGGTGCAACGGCAGTGATTTTCACCGCCCGAGCACCAAACTCTAAGAAAAAATGACTAACTCCTGGGTTTAAAAGGAGTCAAACTTTAAACTTGAAACTCGAGCCTATCGTCACCTACTCGGACTAAGTAAGATTAGAGACCCCATAAAACAAGTTTGCCTCGTTTTATGTGCTTGAAAGACACAGTCCTAGGAAATGGACTAGTTTCGTAGGGGGGTTATTCGTGAATCGAGCGCTGCTAGATTTTGTAATAACAAGTTGACCACGTCGAAGTGTTGTGACTGCCGAGGTGTGTGTATGACTATACTTCATAATTTTCACATGCACAAACACTGTAAAGTTGATTTACAGGTTGATTGCGCAAGTGTCTACCACGTTACATAGTGAAAAAGTTCCCAAACTTAGAATATTTTAGTACTTTTTGCCAATCTGAAAATCCCCTCCATCAAGAAGCAAATTTTTAAGCATCTTTCACCATAGCATGTTCTGCTTTAAGTTTCAGGCTTAGATTTTGATACCTGGTACTGGCCAACTGCCATTGACGACCTCGAAGGTCCTAACTTTTCTCCTGAAAAAGTGAAAACTATCCACCAGGCTTAAACTGACTTTTAACTGAAACTGACTTCACCACTATGATCGTGATGTGAAATAAGCCAATCCAAATTAATTTTAGCCAATTCTGACAAGTTCCTATTTTTTAGGGTTTTGAGCTAAAAATAGAGTTCAGAAACCCTAATTTTCAAAATTTTCAAATTTTGCCATTATCTTTTTGGCATCACACTGACCAAAAGCCCATACTTGATTTTCCCAAAAACTGAGTTTTGACCCCACTTTTACAAGGTTTAGACCATTTTAAGCAAAATGCCTTAATGAAGCAAAAAAATTGGTTTGGGTACAACATATCTAAATGAGCCAAATGCTCCCCCCAAGATCTGTTGTATACCAAAATTTCATCAAAGAATACTAGAATATATCTCCTTAACTGAGACTGGAAGACCCTATTCATTTCTTCCTCATTTTCTTCTTCATTTTCTGATTTTTTTGCCTTTGAATCCTCTTGAGCAACTTGTTGGTCCGTCATATCAGTCAACTCTTCATCCTCATAATACCACTCCATTTGCCTAGATTTACCTCTAGGTGTTAAGGGACAATCATGTTTATCATCATATGGACCCTTACGATAAAAACACAACTTTTCTTGTGCAAATCATTCAGAGTTTCTTGATCCAAATGTGCTACAATTTTTCCTTTTAACTCAGATTTTTCTGCCTTCTTGGAAGATGACTTGCTATCTTTTGATGAGGAAGATGCCTTAGGAATAAACTTGCTGCGAGGTGCTGCAAGTTCCACGCTACGAGCTTTCCGCATAGCCTCTTGCAATGTAGGGGGAACAAATACTTTGATCCATCCTCTCATGGGTTCATATAAACTTTCAGTAAACAATATGACAAGTCTCCTCTCTGATATACCTGTAACCATGACTGAAGTTTTTCGAAATCCACTTATGTAAGATTCCAAACTGCCCACTTGTCTAAGTTAAGAAAGCTCCCTAAAATAGAGTTTTGGATACCTTTTATCAAAGTGCTCAATAAGCCTATGTGTGAACTCCTGATAGGTATTAACAAGATGATGTTGTAGGGTGAACATCCCAAGATTCCACCAATCATGACCTAACCCATCAAGATGCAAAGTAGAAAACTTGATAGCCTCGTCCTCCTACATGGGTCTCAATGATAGATAGTTATCCAATTTCTGCACCCAAGATCTCGCAGTGCACTTGTCATTGCCATCAAAGTGAGGCAAGGAAAACTTGCTCACAACTTGTTGGAGGTCTCTATTAACCTGTGGTGGTGGTGGTTCTTGTGGCACCCTATGCTCAACTTTTCCTCCACCTCTGGGTTTCTTAGCATCCAAAAACTCACGCAAATTCAAAGCCTGTATAATCTCAGGAGAAAGTTTCATATACTTTGCATAGTGTCTAGTAACATCAACAGCTGAAAGAGCACAGGGTGTTTGTGAAATGATCCCCTTGTAATTTTTTCAAATTTTCAACAACACTTCCACAATGGCACCCATCAGCATTAGCCAAAATCATAAAGCAGTACTAGAAAGTAACCCTACACCACGAATGTGCACTCAAGACCCAAGGTGGGTGAGGTGCTAACATATGGCGTCGGGGATCATTAGTATTTCAAACTGAAAGAAGTACAATGCTGGAAAGTAAAGATGCAACTCGACCACTTATTCAATGGGAGTTTTTTGACGGCATAGCCAATCAAAAAATGAATAATGCAGTACAAAATCTAAAGACAACAAGGCCTGTCTCTTCCACCAATGGTGGGAATGATAGCAAATGCAAGATAGTAAATAGGTGGAAAGCCAACCTCTTCCACTAAAAGTGGGAATACAATAGATAATTCTAGAAATATTAAGAGTTGTTTAGTACTACTGAACCAACATTACAAAGTGAAATAGAATCTACAAGAAGCCAGGAGATTAGCTGTCCAAGAAGCTACAAATGTTATTATGAATCTCAAATCATCAAAGACTCACTAGATATGAAAGGAACACTCCAAAACTCCAACTTAGATAGTATGATATGACAAACCAGCAAGCTGAAAATGCAAACTAGCAACAAGAAAACTCACTAAAATATTCATAACTCACTCAAAAAAACTCCAAATGACATGAAACGAAATGCATATGACCCCTAGAGAGATGGTGACGAAGCTAGGACTAAGAAACAACTGCAAACTTTAGTTATTTATTTTTCTAAAGTTTTCCAAGACTTCCCAAGAAAAAGTGCGACTTGGAGAGAAGTCAACCTACAAAATAAAATAAATGGCTCCACGAAAAAATCTTGAAACTTGCACAAAGGGGCACCTTGAGCCAAGGAAATGAATGAGCCAGTACCTAGAAGCCAACAAATTTTCCTAAAGAGTTGTGAATGAAAACCTACTTCAGCCACACTAAAATCAGCAACATGAAAAACTGACAAACACACCAAAAACATTAGAAAACATCATAGGTCCCCATTACAATAAGCTCAATCTGTCCTTCTGAATAAATAACAGTCTTTTCACTTAGCTAGTTGCTATTTTTCAAGCAAGAAACCAAGTCCAAGTTAGGAGGTATGCATTCCTCGAAGCAAACCACTCACCATTTCGGCAGCATAACATTATAATTTCTTCATGGATTCAAACAAAGAACCCAACACTCTTATTTATAACCTTTTCTCTCCAAATTCAAATCTTCTTTTCCCTCCAATTAGGGCACCTATTTCAAATTCACATTCTTGTTCAATAATTTGCAATTTTCATTTCATTTAGACCCTTCTCCAAGTCGTCCCTTTTTATGAAGGTAATAAACTTATCAAAAATGCAAATAATTCTTTAAGTTAGGTGTCCAAAGTAATAAAGTGAAATACTTTATAAAAATTGTCTTTTCAATAAAATCAACTTATCTCTCCATGAAGGCGTCCTCCAAGCCTTAGCAAAATTATTTCACTTAATAAAATATTTGCATCTTAAATATTTCCCCTATAAAGTCGTCCATTTTAGCATAGGAAATATTTTCCACTTAAACATTATGTCCTCAAATATTTAACTTGCCAAATTAAATACCTCAAAAGTTGGAGACCAAACAGAATATACTACCCTACCAGATATAGCCATAGTATCAAACTGTTGAACACCTGCCAAAAATAGTCTCTACATTGAACTGTTGCTAAAAATAGCACGAAGGGTGTTGGAGACCAAACTGCTCAAACCAACCTACCAAATATAGCCACAAAACTAAATTGCAGAAATCCTGCTAAAAATAGAACTTAGCAAAAATAGCATATTGCTAAAAATAGTAAGTTGCTTCAAACTCATTTTAACCACAATTTGAGCTGTCATCATATTACTAAAAATAGTAAGTCTGGAAAAGTCCTTTGTTGCAGTTGCATGTCATATCACTACGAAACTCTTTGAAAACCCAAAAGGAATCCAAAATCCAAACTACAAAACTTCAACATGCAAACCCCTGAATCCTCAAAAGAAACCACCAAGCAGCCGAAAACCCTAATCTTGCCTCTGACTAGCCTATGGGCAACCGGGGATAGGCTATCAATCACTAGAGAGTGTGGTGCTAAAAATGGTGACATTACAGTCTGAATCTTTGGCTGAGGAGCCTATTGCTCCACCTACTGGATTGGAGGAGTTTCCCTAGTAATAAAAGTAGACTGGTTGGGCCTACACTCAAAACCACTAGAAGAACTCTAGTGGACTGTCACAGAAGACTGCTCTACCCCTATAGTGCCACTAGTCTGTCCCACCTTAAACACCTGCTGCTATGGAATAATATGTCTCATGGCACCCATAAGCTGAGACATCATATCCATCATATTATCATGCCTCCTCCTAAACTCTGTCTTAGGACTCACTGACCTAGCACATTCCTTTCCTGTGTCCTTAGGTGCCTCTTTCAAAACCTCTTTGTCTGCCATAATACCTGTAATATTGTCGTCACTATCACTTGAGCTAGACTTGTATATGCCCAAAATGCCTGAAGTTGTATCACCCTCAAGAATCGGAGGTGGTTACCAATGACCAGTTCCTCTTCCTCTAGTATAAAATAAATTATCTCTACTCATGAAATCTAATACTGCTTAGGAGGCTAGCAGGATAACTACTCTAATACCAATGTAAGAACCCTGTTGGTTCTAACTGCTTCCAACTGAATGTTGACTAATGAATGTTTGTTTGATTTTTTTAGATTGTTTTATGGTTTTTTTGTGTTTTTGAATAATATATGATTTTTTTGGTATTTTTGAAACATAAGCTAGACAAGAAATGACAAGAAATATATGCAAATGCAAAGTAACAGAGAAGCTAATGTTGCAAATGAAACTATCTTATTTTTAGATTATCTCTATAGGATTTTTACATAGAAATCCATACCCGAAAGTCAAAAAGATTATTTTATTGAATTCTGGAAATTATGACAGCAAGCTACAATCTCATTGAAAAGTTCGATCTGCCTCCTAAAATGATTTATCCACCTCAAAATTGATTGCAAATGCCTTCTATGGCCTGGATGCCAACATTGGAGGAAATGAGAGCCAAATATTCAAGGCATTTTGCCCTTGGATTCACACGCCTTGAAAAAGAGATAGTACAACTTGCAATAAGGAGGCATGTAATGTCCCCATTTTTAGCACTACACTTTCCAGTGACTATTAGCCTATTCTCAGATGCTCGTAGGCTAGTCAAAGACAAAATTAGGGTTTCCAGCTGCTTGGAGGTTTTCTTTGAGGATTCAAGGGTTTGCATGTTGGAGTTTTGCAGTCTGGTTGCGAGATTCTTTTTGGGTTTTCAGACAGCTTCACAGTGGTATGACATGCAACTGAATCAGAGAACTTTTCCAGACTTACTATTTTTAGTAAGTTACGATGGCTGCATGTTGGAGTTTTACAGTTCAGATTATGGATTCCTTCTTGGTTTTCAGAGAGCTTCACGACAGCGTGACATGCAACTGAATCAGAGAACTTTTCTGGACTTACTATTTTTAGTAAGTACGACGGTTGCTCGGATTGTGGTTAAAATGAGTTTGGAACAACTTACTATTTTTAGCAATATGCTATTTTTATAAGTTCTATTTTTACCCGTACTATTTTTAGCAAGGTTTATGCAGTTCAATTCAGTGGCTATATCTGGCATGTCAATTTGAGCAGTTTGGTCTCCAACACCCTTGGTGTTATTTTTGGCGGTGTTTCAACAACTTGGTATTATGGCTATTTCGGGTAGAGCAGTATATTCAGTTGGTCTCCAACATTTGAGGTGATTATTTTGGCAAGTTTGATATTTGATGAGAATATTATTTTAAGTGAAATATTTATAGGCATGTTTGGACGCCTTGGAGAAATAAGTGGCCAATTAGATTTATATTTCACTTTATTGTTTTGACGCCTAGCCTGGAGGAATTAAATCAGTTTAATAAAATATTTCACTTTATTATTAGTTTGGACGCCATAATATACTTTATTGACATTTTAATAAAGTATAATACTTCTTGGAGGAGGACGACTTGGAGAAATGAAATGCAACTGACACAAATGGTCATTGTGAATTTGAGTTTGGTTTTGGCATCCATTTGGGGGCAGATTGAATTTGAATTTGGAGCAGGAAATGTTATAAATAAGAGCATTGGGCTCTTAGTTCATTATCTTATATCTACAGTAATGTTATGTTGTCGGAATGGTTAGTAAGTTGCTTCGAGGAATGCATACCTCCTAGCTTTGGCTTGACTTCTTGCTTGAAAAATAGCAACTAGTTGAGATTTGGCTATTCTCAATCCTTGAGAACAGATTGAGCACATTGTAGTTGAGTTTCTTGCAGTTTATCAGTTTTTGGTGATGTTGGTGTGGTGCTTGGCTGAAGCACATTTTCGATCATAGCTCCTTGCACCATTTTTTGTTGGTTTTGGGTATTGGCTTATTGTTCAAGTCTACCTGAGGCACCCCTTCTTGCAAGTTTTCAGATTTTTCAGAGAGGATTTGGATTTTATCTTGCTGGTCGCCCTTTCTTGGAGGTTGTACTTTTCCTGCCATTGCATTAGGAAGCATGCATAAAATATCAAAGGTTGCTTGCGGCTATTTCTTGGTTTGTACTTGGTCGCCCTTCTCTTATGCTTCCTTTGCACTTGATTTCACATCAATCAGAGGTGTTTGGATGAAGTTATGAGCATTTTGGTGATTCTAAGCTTGCTGGTATGAATTTCTGATTGTTGCAATTTTTATATCAGACCTGATATTTCAGTCCTTTTTACTATATTTCATATGTTGGATACCTTGTACTTGTTTGGAGTTCATTTCCTAACATTCTAGAGTTCATTGGTTATCTATATCTCATTGTATTTGCAGATCATTCATCGCATTGTAATGTTGAATCAATAGTATTGATCAGCTCTTTACTTTCTGCACTTTATATTTTGTATCCCCACTTTTGTGGAAGAGACTAGTCATGCTCAGTCTATATTGTATTGCATTTGCATATTGCTGATCGGCTGAGCCGTCAACACACTCCCGTTGAATAAGTGGTCGAGTTGCATATTTACTTTCAACATTGTACTTCTCTTTCCAGTCCTCCCGCTGAATAAGTGGTTGAGTTGATTGTTACTTTCAACAATGTAATTTCTATCTTTCCAGTCCTCCCGCTGAATAAGTGGTTGAGTTGATTGTTACTTTTAGCAATGTAATTTCTATCTCTAGTCCTCCCGCTGAATAAGTGGTTGAGTTGATTGTATCTTCTTCTTATAACTCTTCCAGTAGTTTCAGTTATACTAACGATCCCCTTTTGAGTATGCTCTCAACCTTGCCCGCATTAGGATCTGGGTTGATCAGAGGAAAGGGTTCCCTTCAGTTGGATTGAGTT